>CAJHUC010001124.1:0-78351 GCA_905146915.1 Ostreobium quekettii
CATCAACCCGTTGAGGCGTTCCAAACACCGGAGCGCACGGACGGCAACGGACCCGACGTGGAGATGGATTTGGGGGATGGCGATGGGGTTCCAGGGGCTGACCCTGCCTTGGCGGAAGCGTCAGGTGCGGCTCCCGCTGTGCCAGTTGCTGCCGCTCAAAGTGCAAAAGCTGTGAGTCATAGAACGGCGAGCACTTCCCCGGAATGCAAAAGGTTGCGCGTGTCTGACCCACATTTTCATTGGGAGCAGTTTGGGGACAAACTGCCTGACTATGCCCAGAACTGCGAGCTGGCAAGTGTGGAGGATTGGGTCTCGCCCAGACGGTAGCGTCTTTGGCGTGCCTCGGGGACCCAGTTCAACAAAGGCGGCGGCTGGCTGGATGCCGGGTCCCCATGTTCGTTCTTTCGCACGCGCGGCTTTCCCCCCCCACCCGCCTCTCAAAGCGTCGGCGCCGAATCCTTCTCAAGAAGCGCCACGCCCTGTCTCACCCTACCCCACCCCACACCCTCCCCTCACCCCAACCCATGGAGATTGATCGCTCTCCATCACCCCTTGGATAGGAGCGCCACGCTTCGCGCTCCTATGCCCAAGTTCTGCAAGCATCGTTCAAGGATGCTTCTCCGATCGACCCGTTTCACAGGCTGCTGGAGAGGGTGGAGCACGCCTTCGAAGCGGTGCTCCAAGCGAGTCGCGACTCACGTGCTGCTCCACAGCACGCGAGCTCACGGCTCGCTGACCTGGCACCCCTTGTGCAAGGGGTCCAAGTCGAGGTACGGGCGTCCAAGGCCGCTTTGAAAGCAGCTGCAGCACTCGCCCCCTCCCCCCCCTCCCCTCGTTCCCCTCCTCCCCCACCCCACCCCACGACCCAAACCAAGTCCATCACCCACACCCGGGAATGGCAAGATTCGAGGTGTGTGGTGGTGGACCCGCCTACCGATTCCCTTCGCCGCCAACCCACCGATCTTCGTGGGTTTGGCAGGCGCTTGGAGTTCAAACTCCAAAACCTGCTGTCCCTTACCCACACCCCCACCATTGAGCTGTTGCGCAGCACAACCAGGGGAGGTTACTGCGCACAGCTTTCCCCCTCCCTGGCCCCTCGAGTGCGAGGCTTGCAGTCCCTCGATCTTGAGGGGCGCGAGTGGAAATGCTTCCCACTCTCCAGCCGGCCCACTCCTCAGGCGGATCCCTCCACCCAGCGTGGCCAATTCTGCCGCGACTCCTTCGTGATCTCCGGCCTGGACACCACCCTCGGACCCCAGGAGCTGGTGGAGGAGTTTGCGCGCAGCAACGCGCACGCTCTTGGGGGGTCCGAGGAAAGCATCCGGACCCAATTGACCGGGGCGGATCGTCTCCGAAGACGATCCGCGAGGGACAGTTGCCCTCCCTCGTGGGAGCTGTCCCGCTCCGTGCGTTTCCGGGCTTCCCCCGACTTGGTCGCGCGGGTGCTGGCCAGAGGGACCGCCATTATGCACTACCAGGTGCATGGCGCCAGGCCCTTCTCCCTTCCCCCTCGCCATTGCGCCCACTGCGGCGCCCAGGGCCATCTGGCCCGCCATTGCCGCGGCATCTGCGCCACCTGCCGGGCACGCCACCCCACACAGCCCTGCCCCCTCGCGGAGCGCCGCGCTCCAGCTCCCGCACCTCCCACATACCGGGCGCGGCAGAGACAGCTTCCCCCAGCTCCCCCCGCTCCGGATGACACCGGCGAGGGCCACGTGACAGGCCATGGCGACCCCGCGAGCCCAGTACTGGCAGGTGGAATCGGCCCACACGTCCACACATCCAGCCCCTCTCAATCCTTTCATTAAATGACCCCTAACCCAAAACCAACAACGTCCAAAATCAAAGGATTGAGAGTCCTACAATGGAACATGCGCCATAACAAAACCAGTTACCTTCTTCTATCCCAATTTCTTCTTGAAAACAACTATGATATTCTCCTTTTACAAGAACCTCCTTCTTGTATGCTCACTGGAAGGCAGGTCCTCCGTGGATTCACGTCTTTTTCCTCTTCCACGGCTTCCTCCCCGTTGCATGTTCCCTCAGTTGCGATTTTTGTGAGATCTTCCTTTCGCCTTCGGCCGATTCCAACATCTTCTGACCGGTTATGTGGTGTTTTTCTGTCTTCCCCTCTAGGTCCTATTGCCCTTATCTCGGCGTACATTCACCCCATTACTGGTGATGGCCTTTCTGCCTTGTCGTCGTTCGTTAGGCAGATTCGGCCCTCCACCTCTCAACTAATTGTGGGAGCCGATGTCAATGGTCACAGTGCATGGTGGGGACCGCCGGACCAAATCACCAATTCTTTAGGGCACAATGTCGAAGATTTTGTCCTTACCCACCAATTCATTGTCATGAATAAGTGGCCATCCCCTCCCACATTTACTTCGGATCAGGGGTTTGAGTCTTGGATTGATGCTACCTTTGCATCTTCCAAAATCGCCCCTTACATTCACTCCTGGAACGTACTCCGAGACACCGTTCTGGCTTCAGATCATTCCCCTCTCTCTTATTCCCTCTCTCTTGATATCCCTCATCTTGTCACACCCTCTCTTGATTGGCGGCATGTATGTTGGTCGGACTTCAAATTCTGTCTTGCACAAGATTTGTTTCTTTCCCTACCACCTTCGACTCCTTTACTGCACCCTTCAGATATCGACGCTTATGCCTCGATCCTTTCTGATTCTTTTCAGAAAGCGATCACCTCCCATGTTCCTGTCAAGCGTCCGTGCAGGTTCTCCAATCCATGGTGGTCACCCGCTCTTGGAGAACTGAGGTCGAAGGTCCTACAGTGCAAGAAAGAATGGACCAAACATCCAACTACTGATACCAAGCGAAAATGGAACAATGCCAAGCGGGAATTAAAAACAAATATCCACCAAGCGAAGAGAGAAAGTTGGAGACAGTTCTGTGAGGACACGTCTTACTCAGATTACTGGACCGCCTTTCAAAAAATTATACATCTCAGACGAACTGATGAGCTTCAAGATTTGATTGTGGATGGTCATCATATTACTGATGACCAGGGGAAGGTGGAGGCATTAGCTCGACGGTTCTTCCCCACCACAACCCTGCCTGATGAGGATTTTCATCTTCACATATCCTCAAACGTTCGTTCTTTTCTTCATGATACTCATCAGATTGACGTAGTACCTGTTACATCTATCGAGCTTCATGAGGCGATCTTTGCCTCTGATCCCTGGAAGGCCCCAGGGCCAGACAGGATTCAATTCATCGCACTGCGTCAATGTGAGGATGTATTGGAGCCATACCTGTTGGCACTTTTCTCTGCCTCACTTCGTCTAAGATACGTCCCCGTCCTTTGGAAAAACGCCACAGTTGTGGCTGTGCCCAAGCCAGATGCTGACTTGTCGGTCCCTAAGGGCTTTCGCCCTATCAGTCTATTGTCATGCATCTCGAAGACTCTTGAGACCATCGTCACAAGACGACTGACCCATTACCTTGAGCAGGCCTCTCTGCTATCTCCTCGCCAGTTTGGATTCCGTAAGACCCGTTCCACTGAGTGGGCCCTATGGAATTTTGTTGCGCGGCGACCGTTGCGCTAAAGACACGCAGTCGTTTGATGACACTCAAACTTGATTTTCAGAGTGCATATGATCGTGTCTGGCACACCGGTCTTCTACACAAAATGATCCGTCTGCATGTGCCTGCTCCTCTCATTGGCTGGATTGCGTCGTTCCTTAATGGCCGTTCAGCTCGATTTGAGATCGGATCTGCAGCGGTCACCCATCACCTTACTATGGGTGTTCCTCAAGGATCCCCTTTATCCCCGATCCTCTTTCTGATATACATCCAAGATTTGCTTGAAGATCTCTCTAACATTGAGGGAGTATCTTCACAAGCATATGCGGATGATGTGATTGCCTACTGGATGTTACCCCGTGATACCCTCCGAGATGCTAAGGGACCACAAGTTGCTCATATCCTCGACCATTGGGCATACAGCTGGAAGGCCATGTTTGGCTTGGGCAAATGCAAATACATGGTGATAGGACGTGTCCGTGCTCCTCCACCTACATTCTCTCTTGGAGGCATATTCTTGGAGTGTGTTCCCTCGATGCGATATTTGGGCATCACGGTGGATTCCAAGCTATCTTGGGACACACACATCCGACACATTGCACACAAGGCCAAGACCAGGTTGCACCGTTTGTGTTGGGGTCTGGCCCCAACATGGGGATTCCACCCGATCATTGCTCGCCGCATGATTGAGGCGACGATTCTCCCCATGTTATTCTATGCTTCTCCCGCATGGTCATCCATTATTCGCTTCCCTTCAAAACTGAAACCCATCAACAATGTGCTCCGACAAGCAGCGATTGCCATCATGGGCCTTTATCGGACGACTTCACACGAAGCTGCCCGATTCATCACTGGCTTCATGCCCGCTGATCTGTATATCAGACAGTACCTAGTGGAGTTCTACGTTCGTCATCTGACGTATGGGCATGATCTCCTCGACTTGACTCCCCCTGTGAGAGGAGTCAACCACACTATGGCGCCAGTGGATATGCTTTGTCTCGAGCTCCAGGCCCTCTCCCCTCATCTGCCCCTCCACACCCTTCGTCATGTAGAGAAGCGCATATGGTGGTATACTGATCCAACATTTGATGATCGTTTTCTTTCCCCTTCTTTCTTTGATCGGGAAACTGCATTGGATCACATTCGCCATGCACGCGCTACTTCTACACCCGATGATTTATGGATCTTTACAGATGGGTCACTCCGCAATGATACACAGCTTCATATAGATCATTGTGGCTCATCTGCAGTCTTCTTCCATGGCACAGACTCAGTTGGTCACTCCATTGCTGCTCGATTCACAGGGCATCATTCCAGTGCTCACGCGGAATTGATTGCCCTTTTCTTGGCTTGTCATCATGCCCCATACACCGGCACATTTAACCGGTGTACGATTGCCTGTGATTCCACAGCTGCTCTACAGGCCATCCAGTGTCGACAAGGCGGCAAGGAATTAGCGGTCATTACCCGGCGCGCCTTGTTGAACCTACACGCTCAGATACCGATTGTACGTTTGTGGTGGATCCCTGGTCACATTGACATCACTGAGCATGACCAGGCAGATACCATTGCTCGGAATGTAGCTAACGACCATGATTTGTTTGAGGTCCTCTCTGTTCCCCATTCCCACAGAACTATCAGGACCTCTATCAGACGCTACTATGCCTCTCGTTTGGAGGCATTGTGGGATATCTCCCTACATGGCCGTCAGCTATACGATGTTATGCCTCGGTTCTCTCGATCCTTGAGTTGGACTGAGGGTCTTTCCCGCAATGATGTATCTACAGTGGCTCAATTTCTGACGGGCCACTACCCCACAAACCAGTATTTACATCGGTTCCATATTATCAATGACTCACAGTGCACATGGTGTCACTCCCCCATAGATGACAGAGATCACAGACTATTCCATTGTCCCCATTTTGCACTTCTGCGGCAGCAGCTGGCCAGTGAGATCCGTGACTTGACACGTGGACAGCATGATTGGAGTTGGGCTTATCTTGCAGGCTCGGGACGCCCATTCTTGGCTCGTTTCCTGAGGGCTTTTCGAAGGAGCACTACGCATTGATTGCTTGATCTTTCCCATTGAGAGAGGCTATTGTTTGTTGAGACTGGGAAAGTTCGACGATGGAAGTCAGACAGGGCATGGGATATGGGCCATTGTGGCACACTCCGGGAGACTTTGGGACAGCTTGGGACAACTTGGGACATCTTGGGACATTCTGGGATATTTGGGACATGACCTGATACATTCTCCTCCTGACTGAACATTCTGCCCTGCTGCTTGGGACTCCCCTGCAGGAACATTCTGGCCTCTACGAACAATGCTGGCATCTTGCTCTCTTTTTGTTTGGGATCCTACATCGGCTCCTGCTGGAAAAGGATCCTACTCTACTTTGAGAGTTGCCGGGGAGTTCCCTCGTTTTCACACATCTGTAATACATTTGGAATTAAAATATATATATATATATATATATATATATATATATATATATATATATATATATATCAGCCGGTCATCTGCAGGCTGACTGGCGCACACGTCGAGGTGGTCGACATGGCGGGAGGACAGCTGCTCAACAACGACTTTCACTTTTACTAATTTTGCAGTCGTGAGTTGGTGCTGTGAATTGGTGATGTGGGTCGGTATTGGGGTCCATGCTGTGAGCCGGTGCTGGGGATATCAAGCGCGGTACGCATGAGCGAAGTGCGAGTTGAGCCCCCGTTCTGAGCACGAATACCGTTGGGCGAGAAAAAGGCATACCCTCGTCTTCAAAGAGAGCCCGAGACTTGTTCGTGGCTTCTCTTGGTTTGGTTGCAAGACAAGTTGAGTTGGGTATTGGCTGCTTGTCGCACCGAGCACGGCGAGTGCGTTTGAGCACCGCGAGCACCAAGGTTGCCACCTGTGCTGCGAAGGTGTGATCGATGGCGTCTGTCCGGGCCGTGCTGTGACCCATCGCTGCCCGCAGGATGTTTTTTACGCCGTAAAAACTGAAATACGTGCGTTTTAACGCGTAAAAGCGCGTAAAAATACTCAAATACAACGTAAATACAGTCCCGTGTACACACGGACAGTATATACAGATCTGAGGAGTCCGGGGAATGGCAGTCAGACGCGTTGGAATGGGTACAAAACGAACTTTTGTTCTGAGATCGAGGTGGCCTTGTGTTGCGGGGGCTTGAGGTGGTGGAGGACTGATCATTGTACGCAACTTTCATCGTGTAGCCTGGCTGTCTCAACGAGCCGTAAGAACATAAAAATAGCCGGAAAAATAGTCCCTTTCATGAATGTACGTGTTTATGCATAAAAACGTAAACGCAGAAACGTAAGCCTAAGCGTAAAAGCCAAGCCCCCACTAGCAAGAAAGGGACCAAATAACGCATTTTGGAAACACACGTATACACTAGGAAAAAAGGGCCAAATAACACGTGTTCAATCGTGTACAAAGTTAACGGGTTTGTGTTATTTTTGTGCTCTTGGCGTGCAGAACTTTGATGAAATGTGTTTTATGGGTGCTCACAAAAGTGTTATTTGGCCCTTTTTTTGCTAGTGATATGCATTTCATCAGCGTTCTGCATGCTAAAAACATGGAACTAACCCGTAAACTTTATACTCGTTTGAACACGTGTTATTTGGCCCTTAATTTTCTAGTGCTGGCTGTGCGCATTTGATTAGCGAGGGCAGCATGTCGCACCGGGATGCCCCAGGAACTTTGCCATACATATATTATATTCACAAGAATCCATGAATACGTGGATTTCTTGAATGCACACATGCACATGCACAAGTGCGTGCTGGCACGCGGTCAATGGTCCACGACGTGGCGCAGAACAGGCCACCGTCAAGATTGCCTTTCAAACCAATCTTTCGCCAACTTCCCCCTCCACCCTCGTCTCCACATTACGGATCGCGTGCAGCGCGGATTAGCTCCTTCTCCAAGCCAGGTCGCCAGGCGCGGTCAACTGGCTTCGCTGCTTCAGGAAGGCATCTGATCAGAGCAAATCGGCCCTGGCTCCAGGCTTGGTTTTTACGTTTACGTTTACGTTTTTACTTTCACGTTTTTACGTGTAAAAACGTAAATTTGCAAAAGGACCTATTTTTACGGCTATTTTTACGTTTTTACGGCTCCCAGGGACACCCAGATTACACGATGAAAGTTGCATACAATGATCAGTCATCCGCCATCTCCAGCACCCGCAGCACAATGTTCATCTTGCCTTTGGCAAGGGCGATGGTGGCGTTTAACAAAAACTCGTGTTCTGCCCCTTCCAGGGCGTCTGGCTGCCATTCTCCGGACTCCACAAGTCTGCATGTACTGTCCTTATGTACACCGGACAGTTTTTACGTTGTATTTACGTATTTTTACGCAGTTTTTACTTGTAAAAACGTAAAAACTGTTTTTAAGCGTAAAAACGTACATACGATCAGTTTTTACGGCGTAAAAGCCAAGCCTGCCTGGCTCCCTCCAGCATGTTTACTTGGGGGGTGCTTTCAGAGGATGTTCGACACGCCGGCGGATTCGGCGCAGCGGCGCACCACAACGCAACGGCCCATCCATCAGCCTGCTGAATACTGATGGGCAAATTTGCGCACAGAGATTCGTAAGCCCGCCGTGGCTGCCAGACGGGGCCGCGCCTCTCGGTGTGAAGTGCGCGCGAGGTTCCCGCACCACGTGGTGTTACTGTTCCAGAGAGAAGCGGCGTGTTGGCGTCCCCCAGCAGGCGAAGATAAATGTTCTGAGACTGTTGCGGCACGGCGCGCGACAGTCTTTGCCGCTTTGGACGCCCCTTAAACCCCCCGTGCCCCACTGCTGCCACCCGCCACCCTTGCCCTCAAGGGCGATGATCAACTTCCGCCGGCTTCTGTCCCGCTCGTTTTCCACCGACTCGGCCTGCGAAGAGAGCGGCGGGCGCGCGGGCTGGACGGTCGCCCTTCTCGGCCTCAGGTCCACCGCGGATTCGGCGAAGGTGGAAGATGGCCTGATCGCCCCCAAGGGCATCGCGCCTGTTGTTCTCAACGAAGAGGATGGGGGGCGTCGCGGAGATGACTCGTGCAAGGCCACGCGCGACCGGATCGATGAACTGGAGAGGGCGAACCTGGCTCTCAGGGTAGGTGTGGGCAGTTGGAAATTCCGGAACTGCCAGGATCCTCGCAAGGGTCTTGGATCACGGTTCGTGGCCGACCGCACCCTCCAACTGGATTGCCATTCGTCGTTGTCAGCACACGTTCATGTAGCGTTAGATGCGGTCTGCCGGTCGAGGGGCGGCCTCTTTATGAGCGCATCCCGGGGACAGGGTGGGGGTGGGGTTCGATGTGCGCGCACTCCAAGGCACCAAGTTTTGGGGCCCAGGGGCGAGGCGCTCTCTGAGAGTCAAGCACTGTGCGGTGCGGCGATTGGAATGAACGGTGTGGGGAGCCCGCACGTCTCCAGCGCACCAGTTTCCATCTAGATTCCGGGGCTCAAACCCGTCCTGCCAAAATACTGGATCGGCGTGGAGCATCTGGCATCGCATCCCTTCGCACTGGATCGGGTCTCGTGGTTGCCGCCGACATATATAAGATGGAATTCAGCAACGAGCAGCAAATGTTGTTGTGTCACGGCGGGGCGTTTCGGTTTCGCTGGCTGGCATTCCAGGAGGGTATCTGTGGCGCAGAGCCGCTGGCCCAAGCGTGCGCAGGGAGCAGGAGCGGGAGGCGATCGACGGCGGGCCGACATCTGCCGCCGCATGTCGGCGCTGCAGCCCGGCTGATCGACTGGTCGAGAGTGGCCGCGGCCTGCCTAGGCATGCAGACAGCAGGCTGCGCACGGAGACGCTCAGGTCTCTTGCGGGGACCAGCAATGCCGTGCATGGCTATCCGCAGACCATGGTCGTTTCAGCGGCTTCACTTCGGATTTAGGATGCGCTCACTCCCACGAAGACGACCATGGCGCAAGAGAGATTCAGCGGTATTTGTTATTTCAAACAGGGACCGCGCTCTCTTGCGCGCGCAGCTGCGCGGTTGAGCAAATCATGACTCCATGGATGCATGTGGTCCGTCAGCGGCGCACAACAAACCTGCTCTATCTTCCAGTCGTCGGGTCACAGACTTCATTTAGAAACCAATTCCGCGCGGCGAGCAGAATCCAAAGCCTTGCCCATCTGCTAGAATGCTCAGTTGGTTCGACGGTGATTTTAACTTCTGATGAGTGCCTCCGCAGCGGCGTGTGCTGAGCCGGCAGCGAGAATCTTCTATCCAAGCCACGTTGAGAAGGTCTCAAAACGCCGACGTGGCGTTCGTGGTCGACTGCACGGGGAGCATGGCTCCCTACATAGCCGGAGTCAAGAGGCAGATCGGCGGCATGGTGGCTGACATCCGCAGCACTTTCAAGCACCTCCAGATCAGGCTGGCATTTGTCGGTTACAGGGACTTCTGCGACGGCGAGGACCGCCTAGAAATTCTGGATTTCACCAATCGGGTTGGGAAGTTCAGAAACTTCGTGAAAAAGCGAAGGGCATGCGGAGGGGGGGACGAGCCCGAAGACGTCTTTGGCGGTCTCCAGGCGGCTGCCTCCCTGGACTGGAGGGCGGACACTCGAGTTCTGATACACATTGCTGATGCTCCCTGCCACGGACGGAGGTTCCACGGGCGCGACTGCCACGCTGATGTGCATGACTCAGAGGCGCACCAACTAGACGCGCAGGGCAGGGATAGGAACGGCATGTCAGCCGAATTTGTCTTACAGCTGCTGAAGGACGCCTGCTTGAAGTGCCACTTTTACCACGTGGACAAGAAAAAGACGGCGAAGATGATTTCCGAGTTCAACATGATTGGGTCTCGAATGGCGTTCCTGTACTCTGAGGCGGACATCCAGGGGAAGCCCGGCCTGCTGCACTCTTCGGTGGTGGAATCTGTGGGGTGCAGCATCTCCAGCACAATGCATTCCCTATCCAGGCTGAGGAGCAGGCCCCCTGCCGCCTCAGGCGACAGCTCTCTTCCCACTTTGGCAGAGGAAATGGAAATGATCGCCGAGCAACCGGACTGGGGACTGATCGAAGAGGAAGCAGCTTTGGAGCTCGGCTGCGAGCCGCCATCGAGCGTCGGGGATCTGCGGGAGGGCCTGGAGCTGGTCAAGACGCAGCGCCAGATCCTGGTTAAAGTTGGCCGCAGTCCTTTCGCCCAGGGCCACTCACGCCACGCTTTCTATGCGCAGGAAGTCACAGGTACGTTGGGTCGCTGCATGTTGCACCTGTTGAGAAGGGTGTGGCTCTGTCTTCATATTTGTAGGTGACACCTGCGGTTGTGTGTGTGTGTGCGTGTGAATTACGTCGCTTACATTTGTCAAAAACACATTACAAAGTAGGCATTTGCACCGAGAGAAGAGATGACGGACACCTGCGGTTGTATTTGTGTAAATACAGATGTAAATGAAACAATGCCATGCACGCATCTATGTATGTTCATGTCTGTATCTATGTACATGTCTATGTTTTCATGATTCAAGATGATGGAAAAAGAAAAAAAAACAATCATGCACCGGCTCAAATGACAGTCTCTTGTCAATTCACAGCCCTGCGTTGTTATTCTTGCACATCAAGTGAATGAGATTGCAAGCAAATTAACGGCTTTTGAGCACGAAAGTTAATTGGTTTAGATGGATCAATTTCTTGCTAGTTTTTCGGTTCGTCTAAAGCCAAATGGTGGCTACTGAATTTGGATGCTTGAGCGCACTGTATGCAGGTCAGCGCCTCACTATTTGACATTTTTCAGTATCAGAATACATCTAAAACATCCATATTGATGCAGTAGATAAATTTCCCAACAGATATATTGGATTATTGCTAAATAGATTTGGACTGTTCAGATAAATCCCCCATCCTCAGAAGTTCTGAGTCTGAAGACCACTGCTCATCGAGTGTTGATTTATGGCGAATTCCATGACTTGCCATCAGTGCGGTTTCCAGCACTAAAATAGGGAATTCTCTACAGCGACGCGAAGTATTATCCAACTTGCTTCTGATGGTGGGACTGCCAACACTGGGATGCGCTCCAAATCTCCATAACGGGCGCCTCCGCTTAAACCAGAACAACTCCGTTTCAGTATCAGAACATCATTTAGTTTAAGGCTATCATCCAAGTCACATAATTTAGTGCCCTCATGTGCTGGGTATTGTGCAGGTGGACGGCCATCCAGCCTTGTCATGAAGAAATTCAAAACAGACAATTCCTTCCCATCGGACTCATGGAAGTACGACGTTCAGATGGAGATCCAATGCATTGCTGGATTCTTGGCAGGTGTGCTTCCAGGCGTACATTGATCTCTGCTGAAAGGTTGTATTTACAACGCAACATTAAGCAGTAAATGTACCAATGGAAATCGCCAGCGGAAAGGAGGAATGTGCCCTGCATCGCCAGCTGGGCTACGTTCTGTTACTTTCCAGTAAGATGATCAAGTCGCCAGCTTAACAGAATTGTGAGCATAGTGCTATGTTAGCAGCCATGGTTCCATGCAAGAGAGTCGATTGAACGTGACCTTCATAAGCCCATCTCTAAATGCTGCCAGGCGTGTTCAATGATGCAATGAAGGCCGCCGGGATGAGCTGCGAGCCTCAGAGGGTAGAGTTCTTGTCTGTCCGATCAATCAACATGATCGGCAGACCATTTCCCTTCTACGCAAACCTAGAGCCCTTGCTGAAGGGTGCGCCTCCGGCAAAGGACTTCCAAAAGTTCAACAGCAATTGTGGATACGTTGAAGGGATGCACGATGTGCTTCAAGCCTTCAGTCACTGGACACACCACGTCACCAAGGGCTACCTCATGGTCGTAGATCTCCAGGTGAAATGTTGGAGTCTATAGCGATGAACTCTCGATCGAGAGATTGTAAATCTTTCGTCTCTGTCGATGAAGCCACATCCCGCAATAGAAATTTCCTCTGTTTTGTGTAGCATGAAGAACCGTGCCAGAATTCCGCATGATAGGGAGCAGTGAGTGCGTGCCTCTGATTAAGCAACGCCGCAAGGGACTGGGCGCCACATTACTTAGAACATGGTTTCCCATTTTCCTTTCAACGCTTCTAAGCATTCTACGCTGTCAGCGTAAATTTGTCCCGTATGCTGCATTGTGCGCGCCTGTGTTAAAAATGTGCTGATCGAATTGCGGCACGTCAATTATTCAAGTGACTGATGCAACAATATTTGTACAGGGAGAAGGTCTTCAACAGATAAACCCATTTTTTGTATTGATGAATCAGCTACCTGACAATGCAGTATTGATCAAGTCCGATTATTTGATGTCACTGATTTGAAAATCTGCTGCATTTAAATTGGTATCCGGAAACTGGACGGAAGCCACTACGAAATGGACATTCCGACTGCCCATATATGCATATATAGAAATATATACAGAAACATATATACAGAAATATACATATTTGTTTGCCAGTGGAGGTGATTTTTAGAAACTGGTCTGATCATAAAAATGACGATCAGTACAAGTGGTGTACGGCGTGCAACAGGACGCTCGTGCCACTTGTTGCGTAAACGTGTGTCAGGATTTTTCCACTTGTTCAAAATCACAACTGGCTTGCTACGTTTTAAATACTGGTATTGTGTTCATTTGAGACAGTATACTTCGTACTTGCATTGGTTGCTTCTCTTCGATATCCAACTTAACACTCATATGAAATTTTAGGCCCGCCCTTGAAACTTCTAAACAATTAATTCAACCTAATTGACTGCTGAAAATGAAACAACCTCATGATAGGGGGTCTACTTGATAGTGGAACGTTCCACGGATATCCTATTTCCCGGTTAGCCGGGATTGACACGATTTAATCGCCGATCATGACCGAGTATCACTAGTTGAAGACATTTCACAATACACCGTTTCGAAAATCGCTTACTGTGCAGCGCGATTGAATGTCGTGTAAAATCGTTATAGATCGTGTGTTTATCGTATATTAATGGGACCAAACCGTGCAGCAACGACTGAGTGAGTGTACATGATTTTTCACGTTTTGACATGATTTTACGCGATTTTACACGGCTCCAAACCGTGTGTTTTGGTCCATTTTTACTTGCGATTTGTTCGACCCGCCGAGGTTCTCGGCTGGGAATCGGACCCGTCGCTCGAAAGATTTTAATTGAGGCAAGAGAGGGGGCGGAGAGGTGGGGTGGTGGGGTGGTGGTGGTGGTGGGGGGGAGAGGCATTGCCATGGCTACAAGTTCAAATACCAGGGCGAGAACGTTGGAAAGGAACAGGAGCAACCCTTATGAGCAGAAACAAGAACGTCGCTGAAAGCCTCTGCAGCCATTTCACACTCATCGCAATGCCACCACGATGTTTCTCGCCACATTTAGAAGAAGAATGTGCGAGAAAATTCCGATTCCGTTCGCACGAGACTCTAGAATTACCATCACCAAAAAATCCCTGGCTTTGAATCACGCATACAAACGATCGAGATTCCTACGCGATGGAGTTTTGAGTCTTCCACGGTGGCATTTGCGCTGTTCAGTGTTTTATTTGCACATGCTTGCCTTTCCCTGAGAACTCACATCCTAGTTGCGTGACTCAAACTTGAGGCACGCAACGAGGCCGTAGTTCTCCCAAGGGAGGCGCAGCACCTGCAATCAAAGGGCTTCCATAACCTATTTAGGGACAATTCATAAACACCACAGCGTGAGTCAATGGGGTTGGTGACTAACTTGTTCCAAAGGGCGTAACTGTTGCCATCGAGTGTGAAACTCCATCTCTTGTTCACTATTGTGCGTTTCTCACATGTCTCATGGCAGGGAGTTCGAATTGGAGCGGCGTATATGTTGACGGACCCCGCCATTCACTGCAAACAGCTGTGCGCGCCAGACGGCCGTTTCTGTTTCGGCTCCACGAATCTTGGCGCAGAGGGGATGGAGGTCTTCTTCAAAACACACAAGTGCAATGCAGTGTGCAGGAAACTGAGGTTGACGTCTCCTCGCTGGTGACAAGGAGTCTCAGAATTGCAAGGCCTCGCAGTTCTAGGGGTGCGTTTTGAAGAAGATTTTTTTTGAATCTACCCAGTCTTCGGCCGGGCTGGTGCGCCTGCCAATCAACAGTCGGGTGGCAATCTAGTGGCGGAAAAGTGCCTCTAGCGCTTTGCGATTGGAAGCTAGCTGAAGATTTCCGTTGATGGTCCATGAAGATGAAATTAATGCTGAAGCTTCAGTTGAATGGAATTCTGATTGATTGATCAGTTTGTGTCAGTGTACATTTTTTATTGCAACTTTCCAATTGGATGAAGTATTTTCAGGAACTTCTTAAAGAGCACAAGTATTTATCAGCAAATCCACAATAAATTGGTGTCACACAACATACACCACCTGCAAAAGTGGTACACAGTATATAATATGGTTTTTGTTGTTAGAGTGTTCACGACACGCACATTTCATTAGCATATGTCGGCATGCACAGTTCTAGCTCTCGAGATCTGGAAAAGATAAGTAGGAACGCAATGCTGGGAATAAAAATGGCAAGATCAGTGATGAACATGCACCACGATAGTGCACTAATCTGCAGGCATTTGAACATATCACCGCGAAATTCACTAGGAAAAAAGGGTCAAATAACACTTTCGCGAACACACATAAAACACATTTCATCAAAGTTCTGCAATCTAAGAACACAAAAATAACACAAACCCGTAAACTTTGTACACATTTGAACACGTGTCATTTGGCCTTTTTTTTCTAGTGATTGCAGTACGGAAATGCATTGTCCAGTTGCCGTGCCCCTTCAGAACTGCAGCAGCTTTTCAGATCATTGAGGGGTGACAAAAACCCTTCATACTGAAGGGCAGGCTTGTTGCTTCGGCACGCCAATAGTAGGTTACAGTTCACGCATAGTCGCGCGGCCAAACGTTTTCATTTCTACGATCAAAGGGGCCACACTATGTCGACTTGGGCACACTCAGCGTGAAGCTTACGCTAAGATTTCCAATTTAGTAAGGTCCCCAATTGCGACCACGAACACGCCGTCTGTGCCTAGCGCTGAGATTGAAGCACGTGAATGGATTCCTTGGGTTGTGCTTGACCACCCACGACAAAGCCCAGCTCTTGCATCTTATTGGCGACGATGGCTGCAAAACTGCCGTCAATCAACATCTGGAACAACGGTTGAAGTCGATGCAATATTGTGTGCAGACCGCCATTGGTGCAACGGCGAACAGTCGTGCGGCAAGTACACTGCATCAGCTTAAATGCAACATTCGCTCGCACACTAGCGCTTGTCAATATTGACATATGGGCTTTGGTTGAAGCATTGCCGAGCAATGCTTCAATGGCAATGCAGCTACAACTGCATCAACGTCTACCGATTTTCCAGAAAAGTGGCCCATACGCAACTGAGGGGAGCCCGGTGAGTGGGAGCGGTGCGACGTTCTTGCAAGATTGCTGCCCTTGCAAGGACGGCGTAGACGCGGTGTTAGCGCAGAAGGGGCCAATGAACCGGCAAATTGCCCTCGTCAAAGTCTAACATGGTTGCAACGGTCCAGTGCGCAATGCATAGGGGTTGCCCAAACACGTGTAGCTACACTCAGCATTACATGTTATATGTGACAGGTTTTGCACACGGCGTACGTAATTACATATGTAATTTTGCTACGCAGTCGCTGAGGCTCGTAGTTACAAGCATGCACGTCGCATATGGGCTCCAAGCCTTGGAGGCGAGATTACAGGCACGAACGTAAACGCACTGCGTCTGCTGTAAGCAACAAAACAGGCGGGAACAGACCAGCGAATAGCGAACGGCCGGGGGGCCAGACGACCGCCAATTAAGGGTTCCTTGCACGTCAGGAACAGTAGCTTTTCAGATAAAAAGCCCCAAGCGGCACAAAAACACTCCTTCATCGAAGGAACGACTTATTCCGAAACGTATCTTCCTGCCAACTATGCCCACAGGGCGATGCATTCGTCATGAGTTCATTTCCTTGTCGTCATCATGGTGTTGTCAATAAGGAGCTCAGAGGGCTCGTTCTTTTAGATCCAGAGGCAACGGCAAATTATGATCAGCACAATGACGCCCCGCGTCCAATGGGGATCCAAATCAAGGAAAACCTCCACTGCGTCGCGCAGCGTTCCCAGCCGTGCCGCCCGCATCCCGGTAAACGTTCCACAAAGTGATATACGCCGCTCAACTCCACCCGGAAGCCTCCAGTGACCGCAACACCTCCGTATCGGACGCATCGGACGTGTGCGATAGATTGGAAAATGTGGCGCACGCAAGTGCTGCTCAGTTCCGAGCATTGTACCATTTTCTCCGAAAGAAGTTTAATTAATTTTACTGTTTTTACATAGCAGAATTTTAAAATTTAGGACATATCGGAGTCCGCCATCGCGACAACCCGTGCTGCGGGCCCGCGCCAGGTGCGCCAGGGGCTTGCAAGTCTGACTGTGCCACGGGTACTTCTGGCGCCCCGTGGATATTTCCTGCGGGCATATGGTGCCGTGAGGATTGCCGACGTGTGGCATAACTCCACCCGCCCCGATTCGCAGGACGTGGTGCCGGCGCGGAAGAGCGCACGCCGCACCACCCCGGCCGAGGTCCCCACACCGGCGGCAGCGGCGCTCGGCGGCGCCCGCCAGTCGCCAGACTGCACGGGAGGCCAGTCAGGTCGCAGGTCCACGGCGATCGGTCCCCCCGGGCGGTTGGCAAGCCCGCTATCCGCCTCCGTAGGCCGGTCTGGCGGTGAGCTGAGGGAGTACTTGTCGGCGGGATCGGAGGCACAGGGGTCGTGCTGTCGCGGCGGTGGGGCGCAGGGCGGAGAGGCGGATCGGGATGACGGAAGGGACGGAGAGCGGGCCGGTGAATGTCGGTCAGGTCGGCGACGGCGAGGTGCGAGCGGGGCCTGGGCGGGGCGCAGGCGGGCCGTCGGTGGGGGGATCCCGATGGGGCTGACGTGGGGAGATGTGGCCCGTGCGCAGGAGTGGGAGGCGGCGATGTGCGGGAGCGGGGCGGCCGGCGAGGCGGACCAGCAGCTGGACGCGCCCGTCTACCGCACGGACGAATTCCGGATGTATTGCTTCAAGGTGGGCCGGGGGGTCAAGGGGGATGCGGCCTTGGGGGGGGGCGGCAGAGGCGGCAGGCTGGTGGAAAATTCTGTGGCGCGATGCCTGCCCCATAGCGTTTGTCGGTGCCTTTTGGTGTCGGATGTTTATTTTGAGTGGCGGCGTTCGAGTTGTGGTGTTGGGTGGTGGGGTGTGGGGGTATGTGTGCCGCAGAGGGCTGCCGGGGGCCGCGGGGTTGACAGCAGCGCGCCCGGCGCGGGACGGCGCCCGACGATGGGCGGGATCTCCGGCCGATACTGGCGGGGCGGGTGCCAGCGATCGGCTGACGGCTTGCCGTCTCGACGAGGCTGCGGGGCAGCTCACGGAACGGGGGTGGGGCCCGTCGCGAGGCGTCATGCGACGCGCCGTTTCCCAACGGCCTCCGGGGTTTTCGAAACATCTTGCGGCGCCTAGAGAGGAGCAGCGACCTCCTGAATGCTCGCGGGGCCGAACATGGGGCTGTCGGTGTGTGTGTGTGTGTGTGTGTGTGTGTGTGTGTGGCGGGGGGTGGTCTGACCGTGGGGTGCGTGCCGCAGATCGTGCCGTGCAGGAAGAAGTTCAGCCACGACTGGACCCAGTGCCCGTTCGCCCACCCCGGGGAGAAGGCCCGGCGGCGCGACCCGCAGCAGTATAAGTACGCCGCCATCGCTTGCATCGACATGAAGAAGGTGGGCGCAGGGTGGGGCGGGGTGGACGGGAGAAGCCTGGGGAGGTTGCAGGCCTCGGAACAGGGGAAAGGGGGGGTAGCTTGTGGGTGGGGGTCGCTGAGGGTGTCAGGGCCGCGGTGAAGAGGGCGCGCAGCTGTGGCAGCCGCCAGGCAGGCGCTGACCAATTGCGGCCGTGGCGTGTGATCCAAGCACTCCCCCCGATTCTGTCCGATTGCGGCGCCACCGTTTCTTGTCGCACGCCGCGCGGTAGTAGTCTGGCGCGGTGTGCAGGGCCAGGGGGGCGTGACTGGGAGGGGCCGTTGAGATTCGTCCGAGATCTGTACGGAGACGGGCCCGGCCAGAGCACCTACCTGGCGATTGTTGATGCGTGAAATGCATCCCGTGGCAATTTTAGCCGCCGTTGTCACCGCCACGTGCTGGGCCCGCAGCCAATGGGCGGCGGATCGAATGGATGTCCTGGGCTTGGACCAAATCTCGAGGAATCCAGAAGCCCCCTGGAGAATATTGTCCCTCTGTCTTTTGGGTGATGATCCCTTCTTCTTCCGCTGACAAGGCCGACGCCGGTCAGCGCGTCGGTGGTTGAGGGCTTGGGGTGTCCGACACAAGAAGGGATCTTCGCGGAAAAGACAGGGCGGCTAATTTCATGTCAGCCCTGGGCGGTGTGACAGCGGGGCTCCCCCCCCCCCTGGGATGGGGCGGTTTGGCTGGTGTGGATGGGTTTTCTGGGAATTGGTTGAGCATATTTCGCACTTGAGGGTACCCGGGAGTGGGTGTTGTTTCAGCAAACCAGGTTGGTCCGGTTGCATGTGTTGCCGTGTGGCTTTGCGCGCTGGGGACGGCGGAACAAGGGGGTCCTCACGCCGCCTCCTGGGCGGCGCGGTGTTCTGAATAGGGCGTACAGCGCTGTTCGAGAGGCAGCCTTGCACATGCCCCTTCCAAAAGAGAACGTCCCCAATGTGCATGGCTGGAAGCACGGGCCTGGCATTACGCTTTGGGGAGGGCGCACTTGGGGCTTGCTGCGGATGTGCTCTTCGCTCACAATCAGCTGCCTGCTTTGTTTGCAGAATGGCACGTGCCCAAGGGGGGACAGCTGCCCCTACGCCCACAACGTTTTCGAGTACTGGATGCACCCGACAAGGTGAGGGCTGGCGGGTGTTGTATTCCAATGCAAGAAAATTGCAATGCTGGAAAGAATCCCAGTCAGCATTCTTACATAAGGGTGACTTGAAGACCTCCAACCAGCTGCCGCGGGGGCTGCGTCGCCCCGTAGAGGCCATGTTGAGGGGAGAGTGAGGCAATGGGCCGTGGGGCCCGCGGCGCTGTATACCTGCTGCACACGCTTTTCACCTACAAAGGGTGGCCTCGCGGCGCCGATGTTTTCGATGGTGACGGCGCGAGTCCGAGTCACGCGTGTGGCAGGCCGACACTCGAATTTGGCATCCCAGTGTTCAGCAGGGCCGCGCATCGGGTCCAGACCCTCGTGGCGAGGCTCTGTGTCGGCCGTCGGCGCAGTAGCCGTGGCGTGGGAAGCAGCTGCCACGTGTCAATTGTGACGTGTCGAGGCGTTCAGAAGGTGGAAACTAAACGGTGCAGGAGCCTGACGCCCCAAAGAGGCCCCAAGCAACCAAACAGCATACATTGCGGCAGCGGTGACAGCACGCGGCACAAAGTTTTCTGTGCTTCACTATGCAATTGTTCAGCGCATTTTGGATAATTTGACAGTCAGGGCGCTGTAGTTGATACCAAATTATCGCAATCGGAGAAGGGCGACGTGTAGGAAGCCAGCCATATAGGCTTGCGCTCTGAATTTCTGCAGCTCAGCAGCTTTTCAAAGCCAAACTGATTCGGCAATAATCCTTGCCAGTGCCATTACCCAGTCCCAGGCAGATCTGGTCAGGAGCAACGCAGTTGTAGCCAGCATACTAGCTGCAAGCAAATGAAGTGCAACCTTTGTGTCCATTAATATTCGATTCGTGCTGCCGATGTTCGTCCCTGTGCCTCACATCGGAGGTAATTCTATGGTTCGCGTTCAATGTTTTGGTCGATGGGTCCCACATGCTCCATGGGCCGCCGCACATGCCAACCCCACATGCTCCTCTGGCTCGCAATAGCTGTGTTGCTCATGTGACTTCGCTTACTTGTGAGCACAAGAGGTTTGATGACCGTGTGTCGTCTCCTGATTGCCATCCCACTGTGGTGTCCTTGCTTCAGGTACCGCACCCAACCCAAATATGCAACGATGGTGCCAAATGCAACAGGTCCGTGTGCTTCTTCGCACACAGCCTGGAGGAGCTGCGCGTCCCGCCGCACAAGCCTGGCTTTCCCCCTGAGTGGCGCAACCGCCGTCACGGGCGCTCAGGCAGCATCGGAGCAGGGAAGGAAGTTGCCAGGGGTGCAGCGACCAGCCAGGGCTCTCCCCTGCTGGCGCGGGCGCTGTCTGTCCCTGCAGCACTGCCGTCAGACAGGGGTACACCACACAAGATGCAGATGAGCGACGGGACCTGGGGCTCCCCAGTTCGGCATTTGCCCAGGGTGAGAATGGGTGGCTGATTCATCGACTCCAGGTCTATTTGTTTTGTGTGCGATGTTGTGGATGACGTGTGCTTTTCATACAATAGGTTGCGCATCAACGTGTGTAGTGAATGCAGCATGGGGCAAAATTGGCTGTGGATAGGACAACTTTAGTGCAGTGAACGCCCGCATCATGGTAACAAAACTGTAGTTGTCGCCCTGCTTTGCAGCAAACACGCTTCAAAAGATGAGCATGCTGCATTTGTTCAGCATTATAGGCAAGCTTGGTAGTGTTTTGAGCCTTACAATTGTGTCCTGTATTGTTTCTCCCCTGGTTTGGAATCTTGTACACCCTGTGGTCCCAGCAAGGGGAGGTAGAGCTGCAGATGCAGACAGTAGTGTGGGGATGCCTATTGCCCTCGCATTCACAGATGCAAAAGTGTGCAAGAAGGTAAGTAAGACTTCTGCACGCATTTGTTGCATTGCAGTCAGTGGCTGCCTGGCACCGCTGTACTACACTGTCTCTATTCTTGTGAAGGTGGTACCTCTCTCACAGCATGTACGTTTGGAGTAGGTTGTTTGGGAAGGGCTGAATCTCGATGTGCCGCGGTGCCACAGATGAAGTCAGTATCCTGTCCCACAGGCGTCGATCCTTTTGGCTCCTCCCCCCGCACAAATGTGCCGCCAACTGTGTGGAGCCCAGGGCTGCTGAGCCCATTTTCCCAGATGGGGGGATACCCGTTGAGTGCTCGGGGCCACAGACGGTCGGTTGATTCGTCCCCCCTCGCAGAGCAGAGCAACGAGAATGTTGCTGGAATGATAATGCAGCTTATAGACTCGTTGTCCCACACCCGCCAGCAGGTTGTGGGCTCCAGCGGGGGAGTTGCACCTGGGCCGGGCAACAACATGAGGTCGAACTCGCTGGATGCCGGCCAGCTCAGGGCACTGCAGATGGCGGCCGTGGAGCGTGCCCTGAGCACCAGGAGCTCTGTGGATGCGCAAAGCGCAAGGAGCTCATTAGAGGACCACTCACCCCAAACGCAACGCGGACAGATGCAGGGGCTGGAGTCTGACTGGGGGATAATGGGAGGGGTTGCTGGAGTGGGAAACCAGATGGTGCCAAATCAGTGTGCACCGTTTCCGATGATGAGCCGCGACGTTGACATTCCTCCCGGATTTTTGCTAGATGGGTCGAATGATGGTGGCGACCAGGAGAACGCCAGGGTTGCCAGCTTGCCACAGGGGAATGAACTGCATCCACAGGTTGGCGGGGTGTCTCTGTGACATGAGAGGCCCGCAAGTCCAAGCGCCTTGGGAGCGTGCCCTTGGTGATGGACACTGAGAGCACGCACAGTGTTGTGCCTGGATTCTGGAAGAGATGGAACGGAATTGGGTGCAACAGGGGGTGGGGATTTATGTGTGTGTGAAGGGAGAGGGAAAGAGGAAAGTGTTGGTCAGAGATGATGTGCCAGAGGTGGTTGCATCTTGGCACAGGTGATAGGAGAGGGGCGTGCGCAAAGTGCGTACGTGTTGTTGACATGCGTGGGCAGCTGCCGGTGAGGAAGGCAATCCAAGAGCAAGTAACTATTGATAGCAGTATGGAACCGTTACTTAATTCAGGCTGTTCGGAGACTGTACGTCGCAGTATCTTTGGGGCACAGATGCCTGGGCACCTGCATGATCAATTTTGTGACAGAAAGCCAGCTTGAAGGCTGGATGGCAACTGTGCAAGGGCAGCCACGCTGTGGCTGTGGTGCCCTGGACTTCTGTGGATGAAAGGAGCAAAAAGAGAAGGCCATCGTTGACTTTGGAGCTTATTCCTGTCTTGAGCTGTTGAGGGAGTCTGCTCGGGGACCTGACACTGATTTGGAGAGAAGTGGGTTTCGCTTGCTATGACGAAACCCAATTTTCGAAATTGAGAGTCGGGGGGTAATAAGGACGACCCCTTTTGGGGAGTGGTCAAATGCGAGGGCGGCAGGCACTTGCGTTTGCCACACCGTCCACCGGGAACTTCGCAAGGGTTGTGAATAAAGCCCCCTTGCTGTGTTGGTTGGCAAGGGATGGTGATGGTCTGCATGGGAGAGAACAGGGGTATTTTATTTGGAGCGCAGGATGCGGGTTTGGAGATGCAGTTCAATTCTTCTGCGACCCCTTAAGTAAGTGTACCTGCTTTTTGTATAGCCTTGCGCAACACATGAAAGCTCGCTCCGAGGCATAGCGCTGGTCGGAGAACGGGGAAAGGGGGAAAATTTGTAAATTCAGGATCGTGTGCAGGGCTGCTTTCATATTGGGTGCGTGCACTGGTGACAGTTATGGCTAGTTTGGGCGGGCAGTTGGGACGCCTGATGCAGGGCAAATTTGTTGGCTGGAAAGGATGGCTTTGGCGGACACGCCACACACGACCGGCGGGGCCGGCGGTTGCGGTGGTGAAGCAAGGCTGCTGGACTGGTGCCGTGGCCTTTTTCATGCATGCTGTAGCCACAGGCGCGGGAGCAGGGCGTCTCGGTGTAGGCAATTGGTGGCGATTGGAGATGCATTACAACTGCCGCTGTCGAGCAGGTCGACGGCGAAGTGACGCTGATTCTCAGCGGCAGCAGGGCTGCTGGCCCTTGGGGTGACGGGGGGAGGGGCAACGGGCGGGGAGTAACGCTTGGGACGGGTTGACGTGTTTCTGCAGGGCTGCTTCGAATTTTGAACATGTTCATGGACGAGACGGACGCGTGGTGACATCGGGAGGTGGACATGTATTGCCGTGATCGCCTGATCATCGTGATCACCGTGATCACTTCATCGTCGTGCCGAATCCAGGCCAACCGGGGCCGTTCGGGCCGCACATTGGGGGTCGGCGTAAATGCCGGTTGATACCTTGGGGCCGAACGGACTGGTTGCATTTCGCATTTTTGGTTGGCGCGATGGCCGGCGAAGAGCGCTGCAGGGAGGCTGTATTCGTTTTGGTGTGGGCGGGTTTTAATGTATTTTGGGGCCGCGGCGGCAGCGCTGCCTTCGCTGGCTGGCTGTGCGCTTGGCCGACGCTTGGCTGCGACTGTCAGCGGATTGGGGGGCGTGGGGGGAATGAACTTAACCATTGACGACATGAGATTTGCGATTTGCTATTGCTATTGTATATGAATCAGTGTAATTGTTGCTGTCATGTTGCGGCTGTGGATGTCGGCAGCCCGGTGGGAGGCATGTGGGAGCATGTGCCCAGGCAACAGGGGCTGCCGCGCGCCAAGCCGCTCCGCTTCTGCATCGTGGTCGCAGCGCCCGCCCATTGAGCTCTGTTTCTCACACCGTGGCAGTTTGCAGTTTACTGAGCTGCAGTATGTTGGAGCGATTCGAGACCAGGCAATCGCCAGCATTCTGTGCTGATTGTTGAAGTGACCGCCTCCGTACTGAACGCTTGGAAGTTGCCAGAGCACCCACGGGGCCCCGGTGTACCAACGGGGCAGTCGCGCAAATAGGAACATCAGACACATTCACTTTGGCCCGGGCATGGCGCGCCGTGGGACCTTCGGCAGTGGTGTGCATTTAAACCTTTCGAACGCCGCAGTGCCTCAGCGCCCTGCTGGCATGCTGGTGACCGCACGGTAGCTCGAGCACAGCCTTTCCTCGTCTCGCTGTTCCTCCAACGTGCCGGCATCATTCGCCCGACCCGGCCACAAATGCTCTCCATCCAAATCGCATTCACTGCCGTCCCTTCAACGGCGTTCGCCAACTCAGCGCCGCCTCCCCCAACATCCACATCATCAAGAATTCTTACATATCGAAGCGAGGAGGCAGCCATCAACTCCTGGCAATGGGGCCCCATTCCCTTTCATGATATTCCGACATAAAATG
The DNA here is from genome assembly GCA_905146915.1 of Ostreobium quekettii. NCBI lineage: Eukaryota > Viridiplantae > Chlorophyta > Ulvophyceae > Bryopsidales > Ostreobiaceae > Ostreobium > Ostreobium quekettii. The sequence goes on from CAJHUC010001124.1 coordinate 24,615, forward strand.
ATTTTATAACATATTTTGCTTTTCTCATGACCACCCTTTGCCCTCTCAATCTGGACCAACGGAGCGCCGATTGCAGGCTCCCAATCGAAGGGTCACAACTCGCAGTCGCCACACAGGACGCGGCCAATCCCCGACTTTCAAGTACCGCCGCTCAAGGGGCACCCCCGCCCGTCCCCTTTCGGCAACAGCGCGCCACTTCCACTGCAGTTGCCGCGGACAGAAAACACCACACTTTGGATGAGCAGAACTGACCCATCGGCCAGCCTTCCACCCTTCCGCCCCTGAGCCGCTTATCCGCCTATCCGCTCACCACGAGTGGTCCACCTTGGGGGCAGGTGGGATCGCTGAATCAGCGCAGTGTGTGGCCCCTCAAAGGCCATCCGCCAAAACCACCCCTCCGGCCAACGACCAAGCCCACCACGTTTAGTAAGAGCCTCTTACGCGGCTTTCCTACCACCCCTGAAACTCAGGGCCTAAACCCCTTAGCCGCGTTAAAAGGGCGTGAAGCGAAACGGGGCCCAGAATGGGTCCCGGCGGCGGGCCTCAAGGCCCCTTGAACCTGAGCACGGCGACGGGCGCGGAGGCGGCCATGAGGGCCGGAGTGGAGGCCGGTCTGGAGGTGTGCTTTGCCAACCCGGGGACCACGGAGATGTGGTTCGTGGGCGCTTTGGATTCGCAGAGGGGAATAAGGCCCGTCCTGGGCCTTCACGAGACTGTATGTACTGGCGCCTGCGACGGGTACGGCCGCATGAGGGGCAGACCCGCGGCGGCCCTGCTGCACCTGGGGCCGGGCCTGGCCAACGGGGTGGCCAACCTTCACAACGCCCGCAGGGCGAGGACGCCCGTGGTGGTGCTGGTGGGGGACATGGCCAGCTGGCACAGAGGGGCGGACCCGCTGCTGGCCATGGACGTCGAGGCGCTGGCGAGGACGGTGGGCAGGTGAATGAACGAATGAATCAAAATGCTTACAGACAACGTGGAAAATCGACACACTAGTCGTGTCACGTGTCTTTGCTGAGTTCATGTGGCCAGAAAGCGTCCCTCTGCCAGCGGCCTTCGGTGGGCGGGTGGGGAGGAACACCAGCAGAATACGGCATTCTGGCCATGCCAACTGCGATCCCATGTGCCACTGATTGATGGCGTCTCGGCCGCTTTTATATCGTCGCAATTACTACAGTGGCGCCGCTTGGCGTCAAGACCGGCGTCGCGGCTGGCAATGCACAAATGGCTTTTCTGCTGCTGAACGCCTGGCTGGAGAATTGAGCGCTAGGGGCGATGCTCAATGTGTGATACGGGACGATGCAGGGTGTGATATGTGAACACGCGGTACGTGTGAAAATAGGAAACTAACGGATGCCACCTAGCCTGGTTGTGCAAAACTTCATGATGGTAATTAGCGTCATGACAAATGTGAATGAAGCCGGCAGAGTGGATGTGTCGGCATCCGACATGTTTGATGGTTTATGGGTTCCGTGCGCGGCTTGTGTAGCGCGCGGGGCTTAAGTCCAAGATTAGCATCTATTTTTAGAAAGGGGCGAGTTTTCGCCTACCGTGAAGCGCGGCCTTCACAAATACAAATCGGCAAAATTGGCAAATTCGCGTAAAACCGTGTCAAATACGGTAAACATCGTGGACACCCACTCAATCGTTACTGCAGGGTTTGGCCCCATTTTCATGCGATAAGTACACGACATAACACAATTTATCCACGATTCTCATTCGTGTTACACGGTACACGATCTCAAAGCCGTGTATTTGGCCTCTTTTTACTTAGTGCTTGGCGCTTGCGGGAAGAACCCGGGGCAGTTGGCTCGACTGGCGAAACGTGCCCCTTTCGCGCGCTCAACACATTAAATGTATTCAGCTTATGTTGGTTATACTCAATACACGCATTTAGAACTGGTATGCCTGTCTAGACCGCGTTATATGCCTCGCTTGCCTCAGCAACTGGCCACTTGTCACAGAGCAGTGAACGTCCAAAATGCTTGGCTTCGACACCCAATGTCGAAACTGAATTTAAGAGTGATTTAACGCCAGTGGTCAGGGTTGCGGCACGGGAGTGAATCTTCTGCACAGGGGAAAAAGGACCATGTAGCACTTTCTGCGAACACATACACATGCATTTTATCAGCGTTCTGCACGCTAAAAGCGTGGAAATAACCCAAACCCGTAAACTTTGTGCACGTTTGAATACGCGTCATTTGGCCCTTTTTCTCTCAGCGCTGGTGGGCCCCCGTGCTGTGGGTTGCCTTTCAGAACAGATTCTGTACTGCAATGCGGAAACTGCTTTCTTCCGATCCAAGCTCTGCGCTTCTAAGCATTGCCTTCTGGGCGTCATGTTTCAGTGTGCGGGTGTCCCAGGGGTCGATCAGCCTGCCAGGGGAGGTTGTGGAGGCGGCAGCGCGGGCGTCTGAGGGCGGCGTGGCCACCTTGGTGGTGCCTCACGACTTCAGCTGGGGAGTGGCGCGGCCCTCAAGCGGGGTCCCCTGCGCAGAGGGGCCCAGCCGCGTGGAGATCGGTGAGGCGCCGCGGAGTGCATGGGGTTTGCCGCGAACTGCATTGCCTGCTCTGACGCTTCAAGAGGCGCTCCGGGATTGCGTCAGATGCGTTTTCGCCCTGGGGGGAGTTGCTGTTGTGGCGCCGCCGAAGCTATAACACATTACCATTACCATTGCCACTACCATTTCCATTACCATGCGCGGGATTCTGGTCTCTATGTTTTGGAAGCAAAACTTGCGGCCGCGGCTGAATGGATGGCCTGTGCGTAAGCAGGGACCCGCAAGCAGCCGGAGGCGTGTGAATCGCTCCGGAACTTTGTGTCGGACTGCGCAAGTGCCCTAAAAAGGTGTGAACATGGCGCAGCTGCAATCTACATTGGAGGATGCGCCCTCCGGGAAGAAGGTCTGGTCATGGACACTTCGCTCTCATTCTCCAATGGCATTTGCACAGATATTTATCATTAATTCTATTGGCTATTGTTATAACATGTCGCGTTTTCATCTGACTTCACGAGCTTCGATTCGCTACAACAAAGTAGTAAATTCTTCTGGCTCTGGCCGACTTCCCGCAAATTGGTCGGGTGGACAGCGTATTCATGAGTTCCTTAGAGAATCTCACGACTAGTTCAGGATTGAAAACCATGGTGTGTGTCCGTTTAATATATGGAAAAATGGTGGCGTTGTTCAGCTCTTGGCATCGTTGATAAACGCTGGAGTTTCTTTCCTGACTATTTGACATAATCAAAATATTTCAAAATATGCATGTACATCCATCTGAATCATGTTGCAGATTGGGTTTGGATGAGAAGCATCTACTGCATTTAATTTTGAGTACTTTTGTGCAAAAGAATGATTGAGCATAGACATGCTCGACATGAGCAGCAATAAACACATGTGTACATTGCGTAGCGCCAGCCGAACATGGAAATTCACATGTGTCTGTGAATATAAGAAACCTCGGGCCTTGTGAATTTAGGGAAAATCAGGGAAAACTAGAGAAATTAATTCGTCATGGCGCGAACGCACACTCTTACGCAGTGCAATAAGGGATACCGCACTATATACCATACAAATAAACTCATTCATTAAAATTTATCAACTATTGAGTATATAAATTCATCCAATAAATACTGTGAGGGCGAAAGGATTAACAAGTGACTATATGACATTCGGCGACTCATGGCGAAAAGCAGTTACGGCGAGCACGGCGTTGTGTGATGGTGGAGTGTATATGGAGACAATGGAGACGGTGAATTGATATGCTTGCGATGGCAATTGTTTAGCCAGCTTGCTCGTCCTGTAATCCAACAGATTACGACCTTGCTTCCCCCGCACGGGAGCGGCCGTGCGCGAGCGTCCTGCCAGCGCGTTCATGTCTTCCGTCAGAATTTCACTTCACGACTGAGTGTTTTGAGGTCCTTCGATGGGCAGGTGGCGCCCTCATGACGGCCGGCCTGATCGCCGCCGCGACGGGATCAGCGCTGCTGTGCGAGAACGCCTTCTCTCGGCTGGACCGCGGTCCGGAGCTGCCGTCGCCGCGGCGCCTGCCGTACTTTCCCAACGACGCGCAGGCCGAACTGGCCAAGTACAAGGTGCTGGTGGTCGTGGACGCGCGCCTGCCGGTGGCGATGTTTGGGTACAGGTGCGGGCCAGCCGGAGCAGGTCCAGGACCGACATCTGGAAGATGGGCGGACGCGCGTGACGCAAGACCATGGCAGCGTTGCCCTCGACGCTACGCCCAGAAACGCGTCGGGAAATCCTCGTATGTCAATATTCAATATTTATTTATTCAATATTCAATATTCAATATTTTTTGTCAATTTGACAAGCGCTGGTGCGTGTGGCATCAGTGCACCAATGCTGACACGTGCAACATGGTCACTGTATACACCGGCCTCACTGCCGCACTGTTCGGCATTGCGTCATAGATTCTGTGCACACACCATTTCATCAACTTCTACCCGTTTTCCAGATGTGGCAGGTCTTCCAGTCGCGGAACGAGACTGATCCTGCGCCGCCGAGGGCAACACATACGCCCGAAGATTTCCCATTGCGACTAGCCAGAATTTTCAAAATATTTTTTTCAAAATATTTATTTTGCCAAAAGCATACTGCAGTGCCTTCTGCACAATGCACATAATTTTTGTGGGGATTCCGTGCGTCTCTGCTGCCATCCACAGGTTTTTAGTGCTTTTACAATTCCATGTGCCTTAACATCTTAGCTGGTATTCTGGACGAGGATATCGCCAAGAAATTGCTTCACAGAGACAGCACATGGAGACTTACTCCATGGCCGCGTTGTTCACAGAAACGGGCCCAGCCAGCTCATGGAACTCGACGACGAATCCGTATGGCATTTCGACGACTCCAACCACATCACCTTAGCGCTCGATCTACTGGCCAAAGAAGTTGGAACAGATTCGGTGAGGCCTTGTGTAAACTGCGGCGGCATCTTCATGCATCCCAGAAGGCCCGACATGCCCAAACACGGTAAAGACGCCACAGAAGCACGGTCAATTCCTGCACCATTCCCCTTTGTACATGTATGACTGTGAGATGTACCTCGGAAGCTTGACCCCTTGTGACACGTGCCAAAATGCATGCTGTGCCCTTGGGGCAGTAAACGTTGATCGCGAAACTCTTTTGCGATGAAGTGAATGCGGTAATTCGTCATCAATTGGCGGAATTGTCGAGCTGAGATTAAATTTAGTTTGAAATCGGCCAGCGCAACAAAGGTGTGCCGCTACCCGACGCGCTTCCACCCGTGCATCATCCGTGTCTAAGAGTGAATAAACATCCACGAATGATTGAAATTTCTGTGATTGGAGGCCAGCTGGCGGTGCCACCATCTGTTGCCCACCTTCAAAGCCTTCGCGGCTCAACAATCGCATACATCACGGTGTTTTCAACTTCTCGCGTGCATTCCTTACGCGAGCGACAAACGGTTCGCATTGATCTGCAAATGTGCGAGGTTGCCAGATCTTGGGAGTTTCCAAGACGTTCCAAACTCTCATCTTGTTTCGATTTTGAGCATGTACACTAGGCATAATAAGATTCTATTAATCCATTCGATTCGTTATATTGATTCCACTAAATCTGCTAATTCTACAGTGGTCAAATTAATCAAATGTACATGTTTGATTAGGTCTACCATGACTATTGAGAGACTTTTTCTTGAGATGGTGCCTGCGCCTGGTGAAAGCCGCACGATGCATTTCAACAAGGACCAGATCTCCCGATATGTATCCAACCTATCATATATACGTCAACAGCCGTTCTGTACGATTTATGGTATACGATACAAGCAAGGATTCATGTCAACTCTTCCTTGTAGATTCGTGTGCACTGTAGACTCGTGCGGATTCATGTACATTCATACTAGCATGTGTCCTCAAGGAATCTTGGCTCTCGCCAGGCAAACTGACAGCCGCGTCGATGTGCGCCGTGATCGCTCGCTTGCAGCCCCCAGACGCCATAATAGTCGACGAGTCGCTCACCAGCGGCGGATCCTACTGGGAGGCCTCCAAGGTCAGTTTCTTGCTTGCAGAGCGGAGCCCACGAGCAGGGCCCAGCAGGACTGCGCCATTTGGAAGCACCCATGCGCCCTGGTGGTGTTTGATCGGGAACAGAGACACGGCGTGGAATGTACATGCAAGTATGCATCGATAGCAAGAGCCTAAGCCTCCTCTTTCAGAAGTTGCAGCGCACATGACTGTTCAGAGCCACGAGCGTCTAAAGCCCTTAGATGTTCGTGGCTGTGCATAATCATGTGCACTGCAACTTGGAACTTCAGAAACATTAAATTTGTGCTTTGGAAATTGTGGCAGCACAGTAGGGAGACCAACTTTTGTGCTAATGGTGAGAATTAGATTATCGCAACTGCAGTTAGAATCATCATCTGGAGATTTATTGTCGAGCAGGCTTGCAAATTGCTGATACAGAAATAGAGCCTCCTATATTTTTGTGTTTCTCACATTTTGCAAATTTGCAAAATGTTCAGAATGTTGTTTATAATATTCTTGAAATAAGCCAGCGGCGTCGATCTTCAAAACGTTTTTATGCGTTAATAACAGCCATTGAAGTGTTGTTCTATCCATTCTCATCATTGCAAACATTCCGTCTGATCAAGATCATTGCATGTTTCGGATTACGTCGACATAAAAATTATGCATCGTGGGCGCGAATATCGCGAAAATATATGCTTAAAATATGGCCATACAATTGATATGCGCGAAGTCTATGCTACAGCTCATTTATGTTCCAGTACCAGTCTGGAAGGTTCTACACATGTTTTCGACCAGAATCTATATTGTTCAATAACACAATATGCATATTTAAAACATGGCCGTGTTCATAATTTGCGCCATCCTCGTCACATTCGATACAAAACAATTCAGCAAGGATTTCCACATTGCCAGTCCATAACATTGACCTTTCCTCCAACGAAACTCCCTGGAAGGGTACAGCGCAGGCGACACAAAGCCACCAATGACGTCAGAAACATTTCGATATCCATGATGGTTTCAATCATTCCTCTGGGGCACGAGTGAATGAATGTATCCCTAAAGCCAATGTGAAAGAACGACGCTGTGGTCATGTCACATGCTTCTGCCGAACCAAAATCGTCATACAGCGTCATGTTTCTAGCGACCGCACATTCGCGCACAATCCTGTGCAACGAAAACTCAGTTCCCCAAGTCATCAAGGCACACCAGTACACAGGACGACAAGTAGCAATGAGTACCCCAGAGTGTCCCCAGTGTTTGGTCGTGCGTTCTTGCGGTATTGGCGGGCAACGATATGACCGCCGGTCGCCTTGCTTGCCCACCCGCACTCATCAGGACATTCTCACTTTCTCAGTCGCGATGCCTCAACGCTTGGCTCACTTCGGCGCTGAGCATGTCTGCCTGTTCCCCAGGGATGCCCCAGATTCTCTCACCTCACGCTCACAGGAGGAGCCATAGGGAGCGGCCCTCCCATGGCTGTGGGCGCCGCCATCGCTTGCCCTGAGCGCCCCGTCATCAACATCCAGGCGGACGGCAGCTGCATGTACTCGCTGCAGGCCCTGTGGACTCAGGCCAGGGAGAGACTCAATGTCACCACGGTTATCTGCTCCAACAGCATGTACGGAATTCTGAAGGTGGGCTCCCTTGCAGTGCCCAGACGCCAGATCCAGGACTGGCACTCACTCGTGAAAGTAGCCTATGCAACATGCCGCGTAATATATGACCCTTCGGCACTGTGAAATTCAGCATTGCGATATTCGCTCCGTAGTTAGACAGACGGTTAGTTTTGGGGCAGCATCGTGGCCACGGCCGGAGTGGCGAACTCGCTCAGTTCGCGTGGCTTCAAATGCCGATTTTCTGCCACAGCGATTCATGCATCCGGAGCCGCTAGACGGCAGGAGCAGCCCAGAGATCCTCGCGTCGCGGCCGGGGCTGCTCCACATTCCGTGGCACGTCACGTTTGCACTATTGCTCCGCATTGAGACGCCAAAGCATTTACGTTTGAATGTGGGCTGATATAATACAACGACGTATTGTCGGTCTTCATTAACGGCTCAACGCCTTAAGGTTTTGAGCACGTGTAGTGCGACAAGGTGTCTGGGTCCTGTCGTTTGCACCACCGACAACATTTCATTATTTCCCCAACTGGGACAGGTCGAGCTAGCAAAGCAAATGGTGCCCCACAGCAACGGCAAGGGAGCGAGACGCCTGACGCAGCTGGACGACCCTGCTCTTGATTGGACATCGCTGGCCAAGGGTATGGGAGTGCCATCCTCGAGGGCTGACACAACGGAAGCATTTGCAGAGCAGCTGGCAACTGCCCTCGATTCAGCCGGCCCGTTTCTGATAGAAGCCGTTATTTAGGCGGTGAGGATGCCGCCAGCTGTCGAGCTGCCGGTTGGTCATGGCTCATTGCTGGCCTCAAATTTCCGAGGTTGCAGGAAGTGGTCCCTAGTCTATTTGGAAGGTGCACAGGTGGTGCTTGTTTGTCACGACATGTCAGAATCACAATTTCAGAATCGCTTTGTACAAATAGGCTTCTGACAGCTGCCGCCGCGAATTTGCGTCCTGCACCTGGAGGTGTAGGACTTGTGGCTTTGCTTTCAATGACATCTTCATGTTGAATGTCAGAACAAAAATCGTTGTTGTGACAGGGGGGGATAATAGTGTATGGGAGAAAGTTACGCCTGACAGTTCCACAACAGCGCAGTTGAGAAACTTGTGGGCATGCCCTCAGTGCTGCCCCAGCCTCAACTGGCCCTCAGCAACGCATTGTGCCAACTTGCAGTTGCAGATGTCATGAATTACCGTCACAGACGATGACACATAGGGCCAGTGCTACACCCCGCATCCGCACATGCAGTGACTCCATTCAAACATGTCGATGGCGGGGGTGGATGCTGGCATGTCTATCCAGAGCAACGCCAGGAGATTCACCTGGGAGATCCCATCGTTACAGGTGCACGAGCACAACAGCAAAGCGAGTGGTCTCGTCCAAAGGCCAATAACGAGCAAAACTGTTGGAGGCCGAGAAAGCGCCCCACCTCAACAAAACTCATCCAACTCAATCTGTTCTAAAGTTTGCACAAAGATACTGGCACCTTCTTAGACTTTAAGCTGTCCCCACTCAGCCCCAGACAGACTGACAACCACTGTGCTGACAGCACCCTGAAATTTCGCATCAATGCGGTGCACATCTGCCAAGAGTGGCTGCATAGACGCTTCTGTGGATATTCAACTCATCCCTGGCATCAAAACCAACGAGCAACTGCCACTGCGCACACGTGGCGCAACAAACTCGACAAAATTTCAAACAACCCCTCCAAACACAATTCAGTGTCACACAATGTGCTAGCAATCCGCTCTTCAACAGTCCTCAATCCCACTGGGAATCATCCCACTGCATACATGTCCCAATTCGGGTCCTGCTTCTACAGCACAACGTGGCCCCTTCCCCAGAACCAAAAACAATCCCCAACTTTGGTGGCTCTACGCATGGCAAAGTTCATGTATGCACATGAAAGACAATCAATCAACCCGTCAATGAAGTGTCAGGCCTCCTTGTCTGTGTGGTGTATCACTCCCTCTCTCTCCAACAGCCTCAAACTCACACCGCCACGTGCTGCCAGGCCCTGATTCTGGGGCACCCAGCAGCACAATGGCCATCAAAATGTGTGTACCCAATTGGCTTGGCAAGCGCGCCGCGAACTGCAAGGTGCAAGACGAAAAGAAGACATGTTGATGCCACCCCACAGGCAGCGCGGGGCCCTCACTTGCCAGTACGGCTGCCTCTCTTATACTTTCCGCCCAAGGATGCTTCGAAACTCTTGTGCAGGACTTCTGGCCTCCTTGCACGACGTCCTGCGTATGAATTGCCATTCGTAAACCCAATATGCATAGGGCGTGGCCCAAGATGCGCTTTTGCACTCCCATTGGCACCTCTGGTGGCCAACCTCTTTGCCACAGCAGCCCCAACCAGTGTAGCAAGACGACCACGGCGCCTGCTCATCAGCACTGATTTGATAGCCTTAGTGTAGCTGCCAGGGTTGTGGTACCTGTTCCACAAGGCAGCAAGAAGATCGATGTCAAGTCACCCAGCCAGTAGCACATTCCTTTCCCTTCAGGTTGGTCTTTAAAGGCAAAGCTGGGCCCTTGCACCCTGCCGATTATCACAAAACGAGCAAGCCTTTGAACGTTTTGGGCCTTTATCTGTTCAGTTCATAAATTGAAGAGATAAGCAGATAGTTTATCAAGCAGAAATTTACCTACTTGCCACCAACCTGCTTGCATCCAGACAAGGGTGGAAGCAAAAAGACAGGAGCTGAACACCAACATATTAACATCTCCATCGCAAGGAATTTCAATGCACACAGCCTCTGCAGACAACGAGTTGTTGTCAGAGCCCGTGAACGTTGGCACAAATGGAACGCATGTGGTTGGTCACTCGAAAAAAGTACAATTTCTGCAAGTGTGTACTGAGGCTAAACATGCAGCACAGAAAACCATATTTTGTTTTGCGGCGAGAAAGGTTGGAGGCAAATGGTGTAATTCAAAACGATAATATGTGGCCAGATGGTGCCATTTGCTTCTTTGCAACACATCGCTCTGAACGCCCTGTGCATTCTGAACAAAAGAACAAGCAACAAATCGACACGTTGCAGGCAAGCACAAGGCCAACCTTGTCTAATAGGGCTCAGAATGCAGTGTGCTCTGGTTCTCTTCACAGCAATGATTAGATTGCAGCAAGCCGCCCTCTGACATGCCACTGGCAAAGGAATCGACGTGTCAACAGCTGGACACCAAAGTTAAATCATCAAAACACACATCACATCCGCGCACAACAACATCCACACGCTCAACCTTGAAATCTTGCCCATGTCCCCATAGGACCGGGGATCTGCCAGGATCTCCAGTGGGTGTGGTGAGTCAAAGAGACTTGACAAAGCCTCCCTCCTGCTCCTAGCCTCGCCATCTGGCCCAGTCCCAACGCTCCCCTTGGCTGAGTGGCCAGGCTCCTCAATCAAGAACAGATCTGTGCACTCTGGTAGGAGGCTGTGGTACCCATCGCCCTGCACAATACCCAGCTCCTTTGAGGGCTGCACGACGAGCATGTCACCGATGAAGTTGAACAGTGTCGCCCGAGTGCCTGCAAGGCAATGGTGGTCCCTGAAGGACTGGCCCATCGACCACATTATGGGCAGCACTGAAGAATAGTCGCAGGCAAAGGCCTTTGGGACGATGTCGCGGTGCATCATCACGTTGGTCACGACGTCCTCAGATAGGCCGAGTCGATTTAGAAGGCTTTGAGGGTTGCTCTTGTGGTGCTGAAACATCACATGGCCACACCTCAGCTTCAGAGAGGCTGGAATTAATCCACCAGGAAAGGTAACTGGACTCACAAACGTCCTTGGTCTGGAACAGGGTGCACATATCACACAATATCGGCACCAACATTGAACTGCCATGGACACAACCCACTGGCTCCTGGGAGGACTTGTGCAACCCAAATACTCATCCATCACATTATCTGCAGCCAATCTTGCTGAAATTTGGGGATGGCTGACCCCAAGAATGTGCCACAGCAATGCTTGCTGGTAAGTTGCCAACAGCCAACACTGAGGGCGAAAGCAGCTACACCCACCGGTGACTCGCAGGTGGAGGAGAAAGCACATTCAGCGCAGTTGGTGCAGTGCCCAGCGCCTTCGCAGAACACAGCAGCTCCACCAAAAGTGTAGACACTGTGCACAGCCTCTGGCGGAAGCACCCCACGGGCGACAAACATGAGCATCAACACTGTCGCAAGACTGCCGCCCAGCGAATGGCCCTTGACAGTCATGAACACAAATCTTGGTGTCAGCTTGTTGCCAATTAACAGAAGTCAGGCGAAAATGATGGACAGATCAAATTGTTGACAAGAAACAAATGCACACAGTTTGTGGTATAACGTGCTCCCACCAATCCAAATGAAATGTGTGCTCATAACAATAGTCCTGCAGATCACCAGGTCAGTTCTGAACGTTGTGAACAAAAGTCTCAAGCTGGGTAACAGTCATCACACAAGTTGCTTCAGCAGAAATGGAGTGCATCTGACAACTCGAACCATGGAACACGGCATCGCTCACTAGGTATATTGTGGGCCCGAACACTCTTCCATACAGCCAGGGTCCTGCTTGGGCAGGCACAGAGCACCCAGGACTTGACGCTGTCCCAGCAATTCGTGATGATTCGCCAATGTCATCAAAAACGCTGTCGCCAAAGTCAAAGGACAAAATTCAGGGAGATGGTGAAGGTCTACTCACCATGAAGTTAACCTTCGCCTTTTGTGAAGATTCAAGGTGGTCCATCACCATGGGCTTGAAGTAAGCATACAGTGTCTGTGCTGTTTCATAGGCCCCCCGGTGAACCTGCACACACCCACAATCGAGCACAACACAATTGTTATGATATACACACTTTGCACTCGTGTCTCCCACAGCTGCCGCTGAGGCTTTGCACAGCGCCAGCCCAGCAAGGAAAAGAGAGCATCAAGACCACGGCCAAAAGAAACACCTACACCCACAAGTCTTCCACAATTAAGAGATATACGATATACATCGTCCGCACAGGACAACAACAGACTGCACAGGACAAATTGGACCCCACGAATCTTGCAATGAATGTTGAGAAGGTATCCATGCCAGCGTGTTTGTGTGTCATTACAACAGCCCAGATTGGTCCATCGCTAATAGGAAAACTGTGCAGTATGCTGGCCTGAGCTCAGCTAGTGGCACGCAAAGATCCACAAGTGCAAGTTACGTCAGCAGACGTGCAAACAATCACTCAGGTCGCATGCTGGCAACACGACCCAAAACCCCCAACACATCCAGGAACACTGACAGCGGCACAGAAGTGGTGAATGCTGCATTTTCTGCTGTAAATCAAAGCAGATGCAGACTAACTGGGACACAAAGTGAAGGACAAGGGTTTAGTTGCTGGATCGGTGCCAAAACCATGCTGCAAAGTGCCCGCAATGTGCTCTCTTGTGCAGCCCAATCCTGGCCTCCAAAACGTTGACTATCACAGCTCAAGCAGCACAAGCCTACTTTGGAAGGAGCACAATACCACTGGTTCTCTGTGAAAGCTTCACACTGGGGGACACGGATGTCACTGGATCTACTGACCTTGACGCCATATGACTCGTCCTCAAACACCACAGGGTCGAAGGTCAGGTTGGTCTGCCAAGAGTCCATCCCCACAGAGCCCTGAATGACAAACAGCCGCAGGTCGTGCTCTGGGTTGTCTGCCACGTACCACTCAAAGGGGCATTGGCCAAGGTCTTCTGGCTGCTCAACAGACTTCGGGGCGTCGGCTTCTTTGGGGGGCGGCTCTGGCATGTCCTTGGGCTTTGGCACAGTGGCAGCCAGTGTTGCATACGCGAGCGAGAGCACTCTGGAAACAGAGTCCATCACATGTCCTGCGGGGGCCCTGTTTGCAGCCTAATCCAGCACCATGGGATTTTTCAATGAGCTTGTTGTGACAGAGACAATCAGACAAGGTAGATTGCTGTTGGGTTTCACAAAGAAACATCACTGGTTTGAGGAATGGCATTGGGGGCACACTGCACTGGACACCCATTCCTATGCCATCATGTCCTGGAACGGTCTTCCTCTCAACCTTTCACACTGCAGCTTCCATGCATCGCAATGAAGCTCCAACTTGATACCTCATACAAACTATACAAATGCCAGGCAAAGACAGCAAACAATGAGTATGAAAACAATGACATTGACAAAAACAACAAACATCCCTTGCGCGTTTTACTGTGCTTCTGAGCTGCTGTGTCCATTCCCTCTCATTACCTATAGCACACATCTGTCATTCTCAACTGTCAGCAACGAACAGGACTGCAAATGAAAGAAACATGCACACCTGCCATGGAAACATGATCTGTTCCCACACAGTTTCTAGCCACACGCCTGCTTGGTGGGTTGCACACCTGTTTAGCAAGCTGGCTAAGGGCCTGCTGGTAGATGCTGCCAGCAACTGAGCCCACACTGCTAGCCGCATTAATAGTCGCTTCCGCCATGGCCTTTGTGGTCCAAGTCCCTGTGGCACCCTTCTTGTCAAGGGTCGGCAGATTCCTGAGTTTCTCCTCGATGGCCACGATGTTGTTGGCCCTCTCATCCAGTGCCATGGCAGCATCCCCCTGGGAGCTTTCTGGCTGAATTGAAGCCATGCCATCCCCTACAAAAATTGCTTCCTCAACCTCCTCTGCCTTCTCTGTTTGCTTCCTCCAGGATGCAGACGTGGTGACAAGCTGCAGGCGGTGGTGGTGCCACAACAACCGGGGCTAGACAACACAAAAAGCGGAATGGACACAAATTGGCAACACATCAAGCATGGGCACGCAACATGGGAATCAGACAGGAACGGGAACAATCAGATGAACAACAAAGGTGACCTCTGTCAGGCAGGAAAGCAACCCAGCTGGCAAGAGAAATGACCATGCTCACAAGGACAACACTGCAGTGTGGCTGCTACTGAACCCATTGCCTAAACACAGCGTGCAAAACTGCACGAATTGCATTGCCTCAACTGCAAGCTCTGCCCCAATTGCACATCCATAATAAAGGTTGCAGCCCCGCACCACGTCCTGTGAAAATACCTCTCCTGGCAAAAGATCGTAAGAGCATCTGTCTTGTGATGGCAACATGATCAGACTGGATTTAGACAACCCAACACACTGTGCATGCGAGCTCACCGTGATTCTGTTCATGCTGTAAGCCAGGGCGCACAGAGAAGACATCGACCTTGCAAGCATCACACGAGCAGTGGATGCAGACTGCAGGCATCTCGAAATGCTTGATGGCGCCTTGGGCTTTTGCTCCTTATACTTTTGCCCAATCTTCACCATTTCCTCTTCACTTGGCTGAAACAAGAGGTATCCACATCCACACATCAGCGATGCTGATCTTCTCAACACTAGCCGTGGCCAGAATCATGTGTCTAACTGCTGGAAGAGAACACGGTATGTGAAACTGCCCCAGGACCAAACCGAAGCAAAATGGAAGCAAGAGATGAGAAGAAAGAAAGAAAGAAAGAAACAAGAAATACAAGACATACGAAATAAGAATGTTACAGCTCAAGGAAATTCTGCTACGGGCTGGTCCCCACTCTTCATGCCCCACCGTAGCAATCTGAGACTACAATTCTGCACTGGCATCCTACCGCTTTTCTCATTCCTCGGGGTCCCCACTCCCTGGTCCGTTTCGCTTTCGTGCACTGACCACACCTTCCTACCTTGAGGTCCGCGCCGGGCCCCTTGCCCGCCTCCGCCTCCGCCGCCCTGCTGGGCCACATGTCCCCCAGCTGGGTGATCATGGTCTGCACGACGGCCATCAAGCCTTCCGGCGCCCGCAGGCCGCCGGCGCTGTCCTCTGCCACCGCAGGGCCGGGCTCGACCGCCGGCTGCGGCGGCGTCTTTTGAAACTTGCGTCCGCTGGGCGGAGCGACGCGGACACGGGGGTTCTGGATCACCGGCCTCTGCGCGATGGCCGTGGTTCTGGAGCCATGGCTTAGCCTGCGGCGGGCGACGGCAGAATCTTCAGATCAGTCTGCTGGGGAGCGGGAAGGTTAGCGGGCCGCACATCCCGGAAGGAGCCTTGGTGACCCTTCGCTGACAATGCAGCCCGCGGCGAAGCGAGCACACGCGACTGGCTGAAAGGGCGAAGAAGCTTTTGTGATGGCGGCTACTTTGATCGAGAGTGAGGCGAGCAATCTGCAGCGGCGCTTGAGGGACGCGAACGGGCGGAGCGCGATTGCTCGTGGGACGTGAATCGACGTCGAGGTGGTGCCGACGCTTGCGCCGCACAGCGCTAAAGGTATGCGTCCGCCGCCCCGCGTGTGGCAGGGCGGAGCGCAGAGGCCCCTGATGGCGTTGACGCCCAACATTTCGTGACCCGCTGGCGGCACCGTCATGCCGGGGCCCCGCAGTGCAGGGGGATCCAGGCCCGTTCCGCAAACTGCCACGCCGTCTGACGCCCCATCCAACCCCAAGCAGCGATCCCCAGCGTGCGTGGCCAGTGTTGTGCCCCAAACTAAGCTCAAAAGCGCCACGGCGGGTCGGGAGTGAAGCTGATCACCGACACCCGAGACTGGGCCCCTTTTCAACGGCCTTCCGCGCGACCGTGGGCAATCAGCGACAAGCGCCGATCGGCATACCGCCTTCTGCGCGCGTGATTGCAATAACAGCTTCGTGTCGATGCAAGCAAGCGCCCCGCGGGCGTGGATCAGGCACGTGGGCCGGAAACACCCCAAGGGTCGCTGGGTGTCAAGCCGCAGCCGTCCACCTTCCCAGCGAGCTGCTGCGGCCACCAGAGCCGTCAGCTGTCGCGCCAGAGCCTCCCGCAATGCCCTGATTGCCCCCGAAGCCACGTTCCCCACCCCGCGGCCCCTCCATGCCAGCGAATCCTCCGCACGGCAAACCGCCGTGCCACCACGCACAAAACCCCCTGCGCACGAACGCACCCGGCCCCTCACCTCATGTCAGGCGGAAAAACGGGTTCTCGTGCCGAAGGCAACCAGCGCTTCGCAAGACAGTCAATCACGGCGCGGATCGGCTGCCCGGTCGCGCCTCTCGGTAGCTTGAATGCGCGGCTGTGGCGCGGTAGCTTCAAGGAGCCCCAGGCGGTCTCCCTGGACGGCTGCTATTGAAAAAACACTCGAAACTCGGTCTCCAAAAGGCAGCAGTTGGCGCGGGGCACTGGCCGACAGCCACGCTGCCCCTGCCTGGCAGCAGTCGCCGCCCCGGAGATTGCTGCGCGCGGGTTGGTCGCTCCCCCCAGCACGGGACAGATGGGCCCGTGGCTGTGCGGGCTGCGGCCAGTTCAGTGGCGCACTGTGGCCGACAGCTTGGCTGACTGCACGACAGATGGACACGTGGCCGGCGCCGATTCGCGCCGTGCAGTGTGGACGCGGGAGGAACGAAACCGGAAAGGGGCTTGTCGTGTCGTGCTGCCCGAATTCTCTAGTGTTTCACTTCAACCCTTGTTTCAAGGGCTGAGTTTTCTCTCCTCCCAACTCTCGATCAATATCATTATTCTTGAACAGAAAGAAACGCGAAGGCAACCAGCTCCCAGCTCCCACGGTGTGAGGAGGCAGCCTCATCTCGCATTCCATCGCACCCTGGTTTCCATGCAACATGGCCAGGAGCATGCATGGTCTCCTTCGTGACTCGTGTCGAAACAGCAACAAAAAATAGTTATAGTTTACGCTCTTTCAAAAACCCTTTCTGTCAACGCGACGTACAAACTGCAGCTCCGTTCCACGTGATCAGCAGTGCACTGGCAGACTTGAGCGGTTTAGTCGGCGTCTGCAACGTAAGCGATCACAAGGCCTGGACGCTGGTGCAGCACCCGTGGCGGTGGTGTTTCTCCAGCCTGGAGTGGGCAGACAAAGTTGCGCCATGCGTTGCATATCGTTTGGTGACGTGGATATATGGAAAACCCGTACAAAGACGCCTCTGCTCAGCACCACACTGCGTCGATGCCTTTGCAGATCGATGCAGATACGAACATGTGATTTATCATCTCTTTTATAAAAGAGCAAGCTGGCCACCATGCCCTGCCATTCTGCTCATCGCCATGCGCTCAGGAAGTCGTATCTGGAGCCTTCAGCTGCCGCTTGATGGCTTTTGTACCAGTACATTATGTGCAAGTGCTTTGGCCAGTTCTGCACCCCACTTGCTCTATGCTGTGTCCCAATTTCCAAGCCCTTCAACCTGTATACAGGACTGCAAGAGGGCAGGCCTATGGATACCAGATGTTCTGCTGTGGCGGAACGGCTAGGTATGCTGACAGAAACTGGCGAGCCTTTCAAACACTTCTGAATCAGCACCCTCTTCCTGCCACAGGATAAACAGGACAACGAAAGAGCAGCAATCATGTCGAACAACATAGTTCATGAATGACCTTGCCACCCTGCCCAGGAGAAGGATAATGGCATGCCATTGAGTATCTTTGCCAGTTTGGGTGCAGTCATCAGACTTAACTTACAAGCAAACAATATCTATCAGAACTTCTGCTCCCAGAATACCATTGTCTCATCCATCTGAAATATCGGGCCCTGTAAAATCAGGACCATCAGATTCATCGCAAGCTTCAGGATCGTCTTCATACCATTCGCCCCAATCGCTGTCTTGATCGATGCCAGAATAAAATCCAGCCACCAACTCCTCATACATTGGATCATCACATCCTTCAAAGTAATATGCCAACTTGACATTTGGCAGCACAGCTCTACACGCATCGACATCAATGTCGTTGGCACGCTTTTTGGGCTTGATGCAGAGGTCTTTCAGAGAAGCCAACTCTACCAACCACTGAAGGGCCGCATTGGAGATCTGGCATCCTGCAATGCGAAGTTCGTTGAGGTCCTTGAGGCCTGTCAGGTGCACCAGTCCAGCATCCGTGATGTCGTTGCAATACCTCATATCAAGAAAGGTCAAAGCACGAAGTCCAGCAAAAAATCCCAGTCCATAATCTGAAACCCAATCACAGTGATGGATGGAAAGAGTCTTAAGCGCCACAAGGGCTGTAAGACACCTCAAGCACTGATCTGTGGAGCACCAAACATACGACAAGTCAAGTTTGGTGAGTGCCCATAGACTGCCCAAGGACACCAATGCCTCATCTGTCACCTCTTTTTCATCCATCTCTGTGGAGCTCAAATCTAGGGACAGCAGAGAAGTCAAACCTTCCAAGTACATCACACCTGCGCCGTTGACCACATGCCTCCCACTCAGATCGAGATTGGTGAGTGCATGGAGCTTGTCAAGGTACCTAAGTCCTTTCCCTCTAATGAGACCACAATTCTGTAGGCACAATCTCTGGAGGGCATCAAGAGTGCCAACAATCGCCAGTGACTCATCTGTAATCTTGTCGCAGCTGGCTAGGGAAAGGATGGTTATGCTCTTCAAGAAACTTAAGGACCTCAACCCCACATCGGTTACGTGTTTGCAGCCACATAAAACAAGCGTCAGCAAAGAGCTCAGACCCTCCAAAGAAACCATCCCTTCATCACTGATCGAGCAGCACCCTGCATTCAGACTGGTCAAAAATGTCAGATTCTTAAGGCCCAAACCCTTGACTTTTTCGTGACAAAAACCAACATCCAGCTCCCTGAGGGTCGTCACGAGCTCTAGAGACCTCAATCCCACGTCACTTATTGCAGTCGAGGAAATGTCCAGCACCTCAAGAAAGCTCATTGCAGATAGAAAGGCCAAACCCTCGTCACCAAACTCAGGGCAATATCCAACCTCCAGGCGGGAAAGGGCCATGAGTTTTTCCAACCATTCACCCCTTATGTGCTGGTATGTCCTGAGGTTCAAGTCTCTGAGGTTGTTGGTTTTCCCCAAAGCTCCCAACTCTGCATCTGTGATGCTGTCGTGACTCAGATACAGGTAAGTCAAGTTGGGTAGATTCTCCAAATAACCCAAAACAGATCCAATTCTTGGGTCCAGTTCCAAAATTAAAGCAGTCACACTTTTAAATCTCCCTGTTATCATGGCCATGCCAGATGCTATGTCCAATCCAAGTAGTGTTGGGTGCAGAGCATGAGTGGCTGCAGTGGCCCACTTGCACCAGTGCTGGTTCACAAGACGACAGTTTTTCAGCATCCATTTTACACTCCTGCTGAGTTCGGCATTGAAGGAATGTCTGGTCATCAGTTCACCAGTGTCCTTCATTTTCTCTTTCACCATGTCCATAAGATGGTGTGGCAGATGGCCCCATCCCCCAATGCTGACCACGGCCACCTGCACAAAACACCACTTGACATCAAACCCTAACTGTGGATTGTGCCAATCATTGACAGCATGCAACACATTTTTGCCCACCTCTTCAGCCACAGCTTGTGCAGATGCTCCATCCTCCACAGCACCAGAGGTGCCTGAAACGGAATGCCCACAGATAGTGAGTGCAAACACACACACAGACACATACACACAAGCAGGATGATCAGTCCGCCATCAGGAACAGGCAACAGCCAGTTGCACAGTTGCAATACATTTTGCAGTCGCCTATCAGAAGCACAATCTGCCAGAAACACTGTTGGGATACAGAACTTTTCAAGCACAAACACGTTCTCAGCAAGCTGAACGACACAATGACGCACATTGTGGGACGTGTGAAATGGGCAGTGTTCTGAGAAATTTCATTCTTCACACAAGCAGAGAAGAGTGCATCAAGAATATTCTCACACAACCTTGCCCAGTATGGGCTGCAACTACCATTCTTGCCAGGAACGTCAGCGCACCATGAACCAGCTGATGTGTGTGCACAGGCCAAATTCCTCCACAAGAGAAAAAGATTGTCGGGGCTCAAACACTTTCCTCCCAGAAAATGTCAACAATCACGTGTCATCAACTCCAAAGGCAAGGGACGCTGTTTTGCCCTGTGCAGGACAATACATGCCAAAGGGTTTCCACCGTCAATTCGGCAGAGTAGCAAAAAGACGGTGGGAACCAACCTGGGTTTGCTGCCTTGAGGACTTTCGATCGCCCCCCTTCTCCAGCAGACTGGCTTGAGGAAGCGCCATCGTGCGGTCGTACACGCTTCATTTCTGTGCCTCAACCTCTGAGGTACAACACAGGGCGTCGAATGCCATTAGACGGGCGTGCCCGATGCGAGAACAAGCGTCCCCGAACCACCACTGCTGTTGTTGTCAACCCCTCGAGGTCAGCACTCAGTTCGCGGACAAGCGAAATGGAGCCTCTCAGGCAGGCAAGTAGTTCCCAGAGCAGCCCTTCGAACCATACTAGGCCGCGTGTGTTCGATGACCACAGGGGTGGGAAGGACGAACCGCTCAAGTCGAGAATCACACAGCCACTCACAACCGTGGCTGGACAAACGCGGTTAATCTCCCTGTTTGCTTAGGCGCATCGCCTGGGCAACCTCGAGAGGGATCCTTCCAGCGGGCAACAATCGTTCTCAAGCACAGCCAGCAAGGTTGCGGTGACAGCGGGGGTTCACTTTTAGACGTCCCCTTGGCCGCCCTCTTGCTGTTCGACACGGCTCAGCGGGGTGCCTCTGGCGGCCTTTTGATGTCCGAGAGTTTCAAGCAGCCCAGCAGATGGGCAGGCGTTCACAGGCCCCCTGTGATGGCGTCCTGTGGTGTGTGGACAAGCTGCCCAGGTTTGGGGAGTAAAGTAGAGGACAAGACTGTGGCTTGCAGTTGACCCCATTGGAACAGAACGCGACGGAGGCAGGAACTTTCGGAGCTCCGAATCGGTACATATATGTGTGGCGACTCTGATCGGAAGCAGGAAATCTGGGATGGAAGTTGCAAGTGACTAACGAGTTTGCGGTGGGGAAGCGCCGTGCCGCGTCAATCAGTCGGATACATGTGCGGTTGCGAAAGTGAAGTGACTTGACTCCGAGAGTGGAATGTTCGAAATTGCCATAGGAAAGTCTGTGCGTGCGGCCAAACGTGTGACAGGCAGCCCTGTTAAATATGGGTATGGCCAAAAAGTAGCACGACGCAAAAATTCCCGTATTGCTCGGCTTTTGTTGGGTCCAGAAAGATGCAGCAATTTCTCGCCAATTCCGCCCTCAAAGACATGAAATTTCAATGAGTCCTTGTTTGTGGTTGTCCAATCCGTGCCACCCTCGCCCAACAGCTGGTTTGCAACAACTTGTTTCTGAGCTTGGTGGTGTTCGTGTGGCACCGCAGGCTCCCTGGGAGCTGGGCCATCTCTGCAAATTCCAGCCAGGTGACTACACCGGCGTTCATCGCCGTCCGTCACGGTGTGTGCCCCAGAGAGGGTTTCGAAGTTTTGCATCAGAAACCCTGACATCGGCAGCACCTTGAGGCATCCAAACATGGCGGCTAATTGGCCGAATCGTTCCATTGCCAACTCCTTCCAAATACCGCTTTGGTGCTGCTGTTTCTGTTAGAAATCAAATGGAATCGAGAGCACAAATGTTGGTGGCATACTAAAGTCTACACCATACTGTACACTCATGTCATGGCATGAGCATTGCTCAATCCATGGTGTGAGTATTTAGTGTTGACACCATGCAAAGGACAAAATGCACAGTATTCCAGTGTTTTGCGTTAAGCTGATAATCAAGTGTCCTCATGTTTGTTCCATGCATGATTCTCAATCACCAATAAGAGTAACTCCAAATATGCGCTGCAGACAAGTGAACGCCGTTCTTTCTGCCCATCTTCATAATTGGTATACCCAGGCGCTTCCAACTACAGAATGGTAGTCTATTGGGCGAGGTGAGTCCCACAATAATTTTTGCGAGGCTTTTGGGAAAAATAGAAAAACATCAGAAAATTGCGGCGCATGTATGCGTTGTAGTATGCAGTACAAAAAACACTACATACGATCTATCTATTAACTAACGCCCTGCCGTTGCCGGTGGCTTCCTGTTTGCAATATGCTTTCGAGGTGTTTGTGCGACACCGCATCGCACAGATACCGTTAAAGTCAGATTTTTGTGACTAATCCTGAACGCAGGCTTTCATCCTCGATCAGTCCATGATGGGCCAAAACGTAATGCGGCGAACTCGACCACGTCTCGTTCCGCCGAGCTGCGTTGGACATCCACAAAAACTTAAATTGGTGGCACCCCAGTGCGGTGGACCATTCAGGGGCCAGGTTAAGACACCCAAAGCACGTCCCAGATGAGAGATGAGACGGAGTGCTTGGCCGAAGAGACTGGCGCCCATGGGCCTGGCCAGGCAAACTAAACCGCGCTCAATGCGGCCAGCTGGAAGCGCCCCCAACAATGGCATGCGTTCGGAATGCCATCGCCTGGCAATTCGATCGGCCACCTGCTCACGTATGTAGGGATGATCTGTTCATAAGTATGAACAAATATGCGTATGAGAAAGTCGTGTGTCTGCGTGTGAAAAATTGTGTATGATCTATTCGTATGTATGCGTGCGAATTTCGCAATTATGCATCGCTGATTGAACGCAGTTGACGTTGGCTCCCTCGGCATGGCTTGCTGTCCTTTCGCGGTGACAGAAGTTTGCGACGATTCAGATTGCACCCAAGGCGCATCGGTTCGCTGGCGATTGGCGAATTCCTTTCGTCTGTTCGGTTTAGCTGCAACTGATCACTGCCAAGCGATTCTTTGCTGCTGCCACACTGCGCACGGCAAAATGGAATTATGTTGCGTACGCGCCGCACACGAATACAAATTCGGCCAGCCTGAAGTTATCCATAGCAGCTGTATTGCTGCCTTTGCGGTGGAAGGTCTTCCGCACATATCCGACCGTCGGAAATTCCCATGTTTCTATTCAAGCAGGAAGCATTGGGAGCGCTCGTTCCCAAATCGCCGATCCACGTCGCGTCAGAGACAGACTTGGATGGTGCAGACGCCGAGAGTGTCATTTCAAAAGCCGTTGCGCATCCGTTGTTGTGTCCCTTCTCTTCTGCAATGCCACCCGGACGGCCGGGCGGGTGGACTTGTCGCGACAAGGCCACCGCCCAACCTGCGCAGTCATCCATCGCTTCCTCGCGACCCAGCTCTTCCCACCACAGGCGGGCCACCGTCTTCAGAGGTGCGCTTCCGGCTTGTCGGCTCTTCGCCCGTCAGGTTCGCTGAAGACAGGCGGAACGTTTGACACGGGTGGGTCCCAGTCACGGGCGCGACTTGGTGCGTTCAAACACATGTCCGTGGGCTCGCGGACACGGTGCTGTGTTGTAGTTTGGCGAAATCGCGACTTCGGCACCGCAGCGGCAGAGCGACCACAGAGCGCACAGTGGCGCCCTCGGCGCCCAGACGCCGTGCAGGCAGGTGACCGGTAGCTGCACAGCTGCGCACGAGTCCCAAGAATTCTCCCCCTGCAGGCGCATCCATGGCTGCGCCTCGCGGGGGGGCATTCACATCGCCCGCACAACAGCAATGAAATCGAACGGTCGTGCTCAGCCATGCAACCCGGGGGGTTGCCCCACGTGCCCATGCGCATAGGCTTCTGCAGATCGGCAAGGCTGCCCTGTCTCTGCGTAGCGTGTGCTCCGGTTTTCATCATGGGACTGTGGACGGGGCTGCGGCCGCTGAGGCCTTGGAGTCTCGCAGCCGTGCGGAATGACCTCGGCACGCAGCTGCCGGCGTCCCAGCGATGGGCGGGGACAACTGTACCTTAGCGATGAGAAATTTGATCTGGCGTCTGCGTGGTCTCACCAAGTCTCCAAACGTTTTGATTGTTGACTTGATCAATTACTCAATGCCTGCCCTGGACGTCAGCCAGTCGTGTTGTGATTGGGGATAGAGTGAGCGGTTGTGAAGCTGCTGACAAACGCCACGCTCACTAATAACTAACACATATCATGGCCGTGGCGATCGCCGCGGTTTGGTGCGTCAGGCTCATTTGTGTACGGAAGCGTACGCATTTGAATGTTGCAACTGTCGTCCAAGGGCGTCCGTCTTGAAATGATGGCTTTCATCATTTGTAGATAAATGTGCAGTATTACATTATATTCAAAACGGAGAATTAACACTAATAATTAGCTCTACAATGCAATACTAATGTTACATAATATATTGTATATTATAGTGGGGATATGTCTTGTGTTCATTGATAGTATATGCGAGCGGGCAGTGCCACGGTATTGCGGACGGATTCTCTAACAATAAAGCCCAATTCGGTGACGCTTGTCTTGAATAACATTAAAGGATGTTAAAAGAAGCTTAGAGTTTCGTTCAGCCTAATGTTGTTTGATAATTTGCAGTCATATATACTCTGGTGTTTCAGCGCCGAATGTGACAATTGAAACGAGCAGAGCTTGTTAATCTACAATACGTCGACAGACTAACCTAAAGCAACGTGGATGCATCCATGCACATCCACGGAAAAAAGAATCTGATTGGAACATGACCAATTGTCCTCTCCACTGCAGGGCAAGCTTGTCAGGAGTACTGTCAAGATCGCTGACGAAGTTAACTAAGCGCGAGCAATGAAGTCTTCAGTGCCGGCGAAGGCATCTCCCTGGCTTTTCTTTGGCACTTTTTGCGTGACTTTGTTCGTCGGAGGCACATTCGTACTGCGGCGTTTTCTGGTGAGGGCATGTGCAATAGCTGTACTGCCAGCAAGCAATGAGTTCTATTCTTTTACAGTGGGGTACACGCAGAGCACACATGACAGCAAGACTTCAGTTGACTGGACACAAAGGCAATACAGATCTTGCAAAATTCAAAACTCCTGGATACGCCGACATCACCCGTCTTGCGCATGACCATGGTTTGGTTGCGGTGCTTAGCAGCAACGCTCCAGGAAGACTGTGCTCCAGAAAGGGAGCGACGCTGACGACATAAGCGCATGGTTGGAGGACCGAGCAGTTCGGGGTGCAAATGGGGATGCCGAAGCAGTCAGCAGCGACTCCGTGTTCCGAGACTTTCCAGCGTGGATGGCGCGACGAGAGGCGCGACGAGAGGTGCTTTCTCCGGACCAACGTGCAGATGTCCACCTGTCCGGCGATGATGATGGGGTCCTTCCTGATTCAGACGACCAACGGAAACACTCCAAGGGAAGCGAAGGGTCCTTCTCCGAAAACGGTAGTGCTGAAGGATACCGTTCAGATTGCGGCGCTGCCGATGTCACTGGAAGTGCACCTACCGATACTATGGCTACCTTCGATGCCACGGAAGAGGATGCTACATCACGGGGGCTGAATGACTGGGAGGTGGTGGCACCCAGCGAAGCAGATTCTGCCGATAACATATTATCGCAGGCGTTGCTGTAGCTCACCGCACAGCTGGCGATGTTCTGCAGAACAGCAGCTCGTTCACATTCATGAAGGCCTGCACAAAATGGAGCCGATGTGCTGGTGCTCCTATCCAGGGATGGCAGGTTCCATGGGAACGGTGCCGTCGATAATATTGCACAGATGGCGTCCGGATGAAATCGTGATTTCGCATAAAAGATGGAAACTTATCCACGTTGACTCAGTTTGATAGGTGTGCATAATTGTGAGCAACGTTCCATTGTTGCATACATGTAAATATGTTGTGAATGTTGTTTCTAATGCCATTTTTCAACGACATGGAACCATGGTGTACTGCTTTTGCCCGACACTGGTGACGTTGATCGCGGTGGATGACGTAACAATGAAAAAGTGGAGATGTACACCATTCAAGCGTGAGCATGGAGCCGATGTGAACTTGATTCATTCGATGTGAAGCTTTTCTTTTGGAATTGGACATGTCGATACTAAAAATATCGACTCTTGTATAGAACGGCTAAATTTCAGCTCTAAGTCGCAAGAACGACGGCAAGCTGTCAACACCCCGACACAGATGGCGTGAAACCGTTAAATGACAACGACGATAAATGTGTGCTTAAATGCTGACTCATCGCATGGGACAGTATTGCATTCCATTTACATTATGCAGATAACAACTATAATATTTTGCGTCAGGAAAACCCTTGTCTGCGTTCTGTGTTTGCATTTTGCTCGGTGTATGGACTTGCGCAAAGTGCGGTGACTAGTACGCTGAGAGACATCAAGAGGAAGCGCAAATCGCAGTTGTGAATTTTCCAAGTCTTTCAATTTTTAAAGAACCACAGAATCATCAACTAATAGACATTTACAATTAAGTGACCTAACGTAATGTTTATTCGCCCTCAAATAATTGCGTGAGCAGTTGCGTGCGTAATCAGAGCGTAAGCATTAGCTTATGCCGGCAAGACGGGTGCTGGCAACTTGCGCTGAGGTTTGAATGCATGGTGACCTGTGTGCCGTAATTATATGACTCGCTGCATCCCCTGTGAACAAAATTGGAAACACTGGAGGGCTCACCCATCGCTGACAGTATTAGCGGGAATGGAGCAAGAACAGTGAGTAACGAAGATTGACTATGAGTAAAGAAGCATGCTGTTTCGGTGTTGGTGTGTTTAGCGCCAAACTAACACTATGCAAACCCTTACTCCTCATCGTCAGTTCATTTGAGGATGCCAGAGTAACTCGTCGCCATCAGCAAAAGGTTAATATTAACATTAATACGTTAATACGTTAACATTATTCCATTAATGCGCTCCACCAGGAAGAAAGGCAAACAACAAGCGCTGCAGGGACCATGCTTGTTGAAATAGAATGTTTGATGTGACGGAAGGCAGTTCGCGCAGCCAGAGAGGCTGCGGATTGATGCATCAGGAAGGCCACCTTGAAGTCTCAGTGTACTATGCTTGAGGGTAGTGTGAGCAATCCACGGTTTGTTTGCAGCCTGTCAGCGGCGTTTTGGTGCCCTTCTTAGTTTGTCGACTTTTCGGCAATTATGTAGTCGCTTAGCATGGCAGGTCTAGCCCCACTCCACCCCCCACCCCCCCGCCTGGGAACGCCGTGACCAGCAAGACCGCTGGGACAAGAGCACCAGCGTATGAAACAGCTCTATACTCTACACTCTTAGAGTCAATTCGACGCTGAACGTACCAAAATCGACCCTGTGTGGTCAGTAGCTTCAATATTCTTCACTTAAATACTCATTAAATGGCAGCATCGTAGATCCACACATTCGCTGGGCCCTTTCATGCATGAAAACTATGTTGCTTGCGGCAAATGTGTGCTTGCCCGACAGTGGCCATCCGTACTCCGTAGTTGGTGATGTTGTCGACTTAAAATTAACAGGATGCAAACATAAATGCAAATTGATGCTGCCTTTAGGCAGCATTAATTTGGATGTCCACAACATTACCCCTCTATGCACATGTAAATTGGGCCACAAAATGCACACATGTGAACAGTGGGCATGTGCGCGTGCCCAGGCCTCAGTCAGGCTGACCTGGCCTCAGTCACGCTGAGCGGCAGGTCGCAGACATTGCATAGACCCATGTGGCTTAAATCCGCACGAGTTTGCTGGCGTCCTCTGGACAGGTGGAAATTCTCCTGATTTCGTTCTGAGTGTAGGCTTCATTTACGCCTTGCAGCTCTCGCCCTTTTCCGTATGCCGACAGAATGCCTGAGCGCCCCTCTTTGGGCCTTCTTCTCCGACACCAGTGAGGGAAGGCGTTCCTTGTTCGCCCTTGCATGTCCACCTTCTTCGTCAGGTCTGGGGCTCCTGCCAGCACCTTTTTGCCGCGCGCGGTGCGTGAGGCGGGTTTGAAATGCTGGTTGCGTTGCGAAGTTCGGCATCGGCAATGTGTGATCGCATTCAGTTTGCAGACGCAAGCACTGCAGAATGTGCGCAGAATTCTGCTTCGAAAAAGGCATATTGGTACACTTGTATTTGCCCATCTGCACAGAATGGCATTGGCAAATTGTACCCATGTCATACAGTTTCAAAATGTGCTTCATTGGGACCGGACCGTACATTCGAAGCTGAAGCCGTGTTGATGGGGACCAAAACGTGCTATCCTAAAATTTAAAACCTGAAGACCTAACCTAACCTAACCTAACCTCCTTTTCGGTGTTTTTCACCATTGATGGCCAGGCGAACACCATACGGGCCACATCTCTGCGGCTTGTCGCCGTGCGCGCAACGCAAAAGAAAGCAACCCGGCGCTGCTGACCTGCTGCCGCGCTGCTTCTGAAACGCATACCGGCAGACTGCATCTGCCACGCAAGGATCCCGTAGAATCGCAAAACGAGACTGGCCAGCGCGGCGTCTCCGCGCTCCTCCCAAAATATCCCCCGGTTCCGTTCGACTGCTCGAGCGTCGGGCGCGCTCAGCCAAAGCCACGGCTACCCCGTGGGAGGCGCATCGCACCAACGCCCGGTTCGCCATGCCGGGCGGTGGGGCTCCGTCTGGCAGCCCCGCCGGCGCCACCACCACTTTCCGGCCCCGGCATCGAAAGGGCGTGAAATTAGTGTCGCTCTGTCTTTTCCGTGAAGTTCCCTTTTTGTTCTTGACACCCCAAAACCACTGGCCCGCCGAGCGGCGTTGGCCTTGTCAGCGGAAGAAGAAGGGATCCTCGCGCAAAAGACGAGGGACTAATATATTCTCCACCCAACACGTCCGCCAATCTATGGGCGGCCGCAGTTGTGTTGGCCCCGCGCCTGGGCGAGTGTGACCAGGATCTCAGAGCCCACGCCGGCGCGGCGTACGACCAGCCCAGCCGCTTCTGCGGCACGATGACCAATGATCAGAGAGAATCCCTTCCGTTAGCGCACCCGTGCACGACTGCTGGGCCGGGTGCCCACGGCATCACCGCGTTAAGGGCTGCATTAGTAAGATGAGGCGCCATTAAACAACCTCGGCCCCCAACCTTGTTTTGAGGATGGCTGACGCGCACGGCTCACCCGCAATGATCGGCCGCCCCACGGGCCCCCCCATGGCTCCGGCGCTTGGCGCGGCGCCCAAGGGAGCAGGAGGCGCGGGCACCGCCTGACAGGCGCCCGCCTGCGCGCCGGGAACGCCGCCCAGACACCGCCCCGCCCCACGGGAGGCAATCTTGGGTGCCCCGCCGCCCTTAACTACAGATACCGCCTGGGCGGCACTGCCCAGACGGCCACGCGAGGTGCGGGCGGGCGCGGCGCGCACTGGAGGCTTCACGGGTGCGGGAGGTCTTAGCGCAGGCTGGGCGCGCTTTTGCGGCGACTTGGTCGCTCGTTTGGGGCTGGAGCGAGGCGTGGGGCGCGGGGAAGGCGGGGGTGGCCCGGCGTTGGCGGAGCCCGCAGAGCGAGTAGACAGAGCCTGGCGCCGCCCGTGGGCGCGCGCGGCGCGATTGTGCAGATTTGGCCGGGAAAATCCTTCTGGAAGGATGGAAGACTCTGGCGGCTCGAGCCGCGCGCCGTTTGTTCGTTTCCTGGACCCTGTCGATGAATTGTGAAGGGGATGCCGTCCGTGGGGACTAATCGCCGCGGGCGGGCGTGACGTGAGTGGGACCCTGGCCCTCGCGCCCGGCAGAGTGGTGGCGCGCGGCCCTCGGCGGGAATGTGGACTCCTGCGCGGTGTTTGCGCAGCGTCGGCGCGGCGCCGTGCAGCAACGAGCGGACCGCGCGGCCGCATGGGCCGGGACCGTCGCGGGGATGCGTGTCGCGGCGCGGGCTTGGCGCGCGGGAGCGCGGCGGCAGCGCGGGCGCCTCGACCCCGGTCGTTGTCCGGCGCGACTGGACGCCGCCGTGGGGCTTTTGGCGGTGCATGGATTTGGATTGGCGAGGGCTTGAGGCGAGTGGACAGTCCTGCATTGGGCCACACGGCGCGGTTCGCGGGACGGGGTGGACGCAGGGCTCCCTTGCGCCCTCCTCGTGCGGCTTTCGTCGTCAAATTGCTGCTCTCTGTGCTGTTTTCGGCAGGTTGATAGGCCGTAACTACTAGCGACGCAATGGCGGGTTCAGCGGGCTCCCTGCTAAGTACGACGGACCTAGTTGAGTACAAGGACTACTGGGAGACCTTCAACACCCTGCTGAAGCAGGTCGTGCCCATTGTCGACGAACTTGCCGGCTCGAGCGACGTGCCGGAGGCCAAGGCCAAGCCCATTTTGGAGGCGCTGGAGCAGCTGCTGACCAGGGCCAAGGACCAGAGGGAAAAGGGCAAGGGGCAGGTGAAGAACCCGTTGCTGAGATGGAAGCTGGTGCAGAACTTAGACAACCTGAAGAATAAAATGAGAACGATCGTAGAGCGCGCAGACCATGCCGTGACAGAATGGAACGACCAAGTGATGGCTAGAGCCAAGGTGGTGTTGGTAGAACTGTCGAACGAGCTCAGCGAGGTCATGGAGCAGGGAGCACCGCTGCTTCTGCCGATGCCCTCGCAGTTTGTTGTTGGAATTGAACGCCATGTGGGGGCCTTGAAAGAGCTCTTGCTCAGGAACTCGGAGGTGAGGGACACATACAGCGGAAGGGTGGGCGTCGTTGGGATGGGTGGGGCTGGCAAGACCCTGCTGGTGAACACCATCTGCAGGGATGACGACATACTAGACAGGTTTCGGGGCATATCGTGCGTCACCGTGACGCGCACCCCCGACATCGCGAGGTGCCAAGCCCAGGTGCACCGCGACCTGCTGGGGGACGCCAACCTGCAGCAGTTCATAGCGGAAGAGGACGACGTGAAGCGCAAGGAGTGGCTGAGGTTCGAGCTGCAGCACCAGCGTGTGATGCTGGTTCTGGATGAGGTGTGGTGCAGGAAGATCAGCGACCTGGACAACCTGATGGTGATCAACCCGGCCAATGGCAGCCGGGTGCTGTTCACGACCAGGGGGTCTCACCTCTTCCGCCAGACTGGCTCAGCCTACAAATTTGAACTGAAAGAAATGAAGCAGGAGTATGCCATGCAGCTGTTCTGCTACAACGCCTTTGGAAGCACGAAAGCCCCTGGCCACATGCAGGGCCTGGTGAAGCAGGTTGTGGATGAGTGCGGTGGCCTGCCCCTTGCCCTGGAGGTCACGGGGGCAGCTGTTGCCTCATACGCCGTTGACAACACTGATGAGGATGGGTGCAGGGGTGCCCTGGAGTTTGCTCTAGAGAGGCTGGCAGAGTCAGAGGTGCTCAGCCTAGACCAGGAGGAGCTGCTCCTCCAGCGCCTCAGGCTCAGTTACGATGCCCTGTCAGCAAAGGAGAAGCAGTGCTTCCTGCACTTTGCCTCTGTTGCGGACGACTACCGAATGCTATTGTCCGACGTAATCGACCTCTGGTCAACAGCGCAGGGGATCAAAAGCAACGATGCATTGATGATATGGGGCCAGCTGGTGGCCATGTCACTGATCAAGTGGGACCGCCAGGGTGCCCCCGGCTTCCAGCTGACAGATGAGGAGCTGGCCATGCGATTCTCCGGCTTTGCAGACATCTTCTCCACCACTTGTTACGTGCACCGAGTGATTCGGGACATGGCAATGTTCATCATCAACGGGGACGATGTTGTTAAGAGAGAGCGTTGGTACAGCCCTGGTCCAGAGCCCTCCCATGAGGAGGTGTTCTACCACTGGCCTGCAGACATCCCTGGCAGGGAGCTGTCCTTGTCCAACAAGAAGATCACGAGCTGGCCACAGGCTGTGCGGATGCCCAACATGCGCGTGCTGCAGCTGAGGGACACTGGCCTGGTGTTTGTGCCCTCTGGCGTGTGCCTCCTTACGCAGCTGCGCGTCCTAGACCTCAGCTTCACCAACATCACCCAACTTCCGGAAGGGATCACGAACCTGAAGTCGCTGAAA
This sequence comes from Ostreobium quekettii, assembly GCA_905146915.1. NCBI lineage: Eukaryota > Viridiplantae > Chlorophyta > Ulvophyceae > Bryopsidales > Ostreobiaceae > Ostreobium > Ostreobium quekettii. The sequence goes on from CAJHUC010001124.1 coordinate 56,698, forward strand.
CTCTTCCAGCTGGACGCCTGCAAGTATTTGAATGCCTTGCCTGACCAGATAGGGGTGATGGCTGAGCTCACTGTACTGTCGCTTCGCTTCTGTGGCCGGCTGCGGCATCTGCCCGAGTCTGTGGGCTGGCTGGGGAACTTGCATTCGCTGCACGCCCCCGGCTGCGCTTTCAAGTCACTGCCTGCAACGATCGGCCGACTCAGGAAGCTGCGCCGTCTGGATCTCAGCTCGTGCGAGAGGATCGCTGAGCTGCCCGCCAACTTCAGCTCTCTCACGAGCCTGGAGCTGTTGAACCTTTACGGCCTGTGGGAGCTCCAGGAGCTGCCGGACAGCTTTGGGAGCCTGTCCAGGCTGAGGAAGCTCTTCATTGGGGGCTGCCTAAAACTGAAGAGCCTGCCAGATTCGCTGACGGCACTCACGCAGCTTGAGCTCCTGGACATGCAGTACTGCTGTGCGATCGAAGTGCTGCCCATGGATATCGGCTCGCTGTGCAGTCTGAGGACATTGTACCTGGACTATTGCTCCGGCCTGAAGACGTTCCCAGCCTCGATGGACAGAATGACCAGTCTTGAGACTCTGGGGCTGGACTTCCGGTCGGTGAAGCACAAGCACTCTACGCAGCACCTGGAAGGCCCCGGCATCGACTGCTATCTCAACAGGGGCAGGCTGCCTGGGGGCGTTGTGGAGAGGATAAGGCAGGGTACCATCAGGATGGAGGACCAGCTGCGCGAGCAGTCTATCGTCCACTGCTGGAAGACGAATGGGTGGACGTCGCTCCACGCATCTGTTTTCCAGGGCACCGATGTGCTGTCCAAACAGATAGCCAACCTCAAGGAGCTGATAAACACAGGTGACTGGAAGGGCTCCACGCCACTGCACTGGGCTGCATGGTCCAACAAGCTTGAAAGCGTTGAGCTGCTGCTCGAAGCTGGAGCTGTGCCTGACACCCAGGAGAAGAATGGCTGCACTCCCCTGCACCGGGCGGCAGCAAAGGGCTGCACCTCCTGCGCAGCACAGCTGCTTGAGGCGGGGGCTCAGATAGATGTGCAGGAAGAGGTGAGTGTGCATTCACAGCTGAAATTGAAGTCCCCTGTGTCATTGGTCCTCAGCAGGTATAGGACTGAGAGTGGCACTGTGCAGCACTGTCTCCTTTTGATTTGAGTAGTGGAACTTGCAACTGTGTCTGATCCTGAAGCGTGGTGTTAGATGACTGTCAGCATCCAATGCACTGAAGAATTGAGAGCCTGTGGAGGAGCGATGCCTGGGCAGTCATCGAAAGAATGATTTCCACCTAGACCATGGTTTTATGAAGTTTTCTAGACATGGCTGCCTGTGTCGGACAGCTGTGCCAGTCGATTGTCTTGTTTCTTTCGCTACCTTTCATGTCACCTTGTGTGTCCAAGTGTCGACATTGGGCCTCAGTGATTGTCTATGCGAGATGTGGGTTGGTGTCAATTTTTGCTGTGCTGAACCCTTTGCGGTTCTGCTTGCAGATTGGTTTCACAGCTCTGCATTGTGCAGCTGAGAATGGCAGAAAGGAGGTTGTCGACCTGCTTGTCACGCATGGGGCAGTGCTTGACCTTGTGACAAAGGTAGGCAGAAGTATGCAAAGGAAGCATCAATGTTTTTTTGCATGGACATTGTGCCGTCTAAATCTCTTACTGGAATTTACGCTTTTGGCACCTGCTGTGAATCAAGTTTGCACTTGTCCCATGCTAGCATTGATTAATTATTAAGAAATAGATGCCCATGGCTGTGCAGGGCTTCTTTGATATATTTGTAATAGTGTGATTGATAAATGATGGTGCTTGACCATGTGGAAGAGAAAACCATGGGGCAGAGATGGGCAGAAAGATCGGCTTCATGACATTCATAGAGGTGGATTTGTGTGTGCTTGATACTCATTTACAGATACATTTATGGAATGGGCGTTGGGGTGTCTGTCTGCAATTTGATGCAACTACACTCCTAAATGCCGTACATCCCACCACATCGCAGAGCACCATGGCAAGCACCATAAGACACTTTGTGTGCGTTTCTACTGGCAGGATGGCTTCACATCTCTCCACGTGGCAGCCCAGAATGGCCATGAAGACGTTGTCGGCACACTGTTCAACCATGGCGCTGCAGTGGACCTTGTCACAAAGGTGTGTTGATCAACAAGAGTACCACTCATTGGGAATTTTAGACCGATGCCCACCAAGACTTATGTCTTTCTTCCAATACTTAACTCACAGTTCTCCTTGTGACCTGTGGCCTTGACCAGGCCTTCGTATTGTCATTAGAAATTGCTGTGCAGCCTATGTCTTGAAAACAAAGTTGTGGGGCACAATAGCGGCACTTTTATTTATCCATTGCGGTCACCTGGCCTTGCCCTGTGTGCCGACATTGCCTTGCAAATGATAAAGCAGCAATATGGCCTATTGTGATGTCAATGTGAATTGCTGGCCTGAAGTTTAGGCTGTTGGTTTGCTTGCTGTTCAGTGTGGTGGGTCCCAAGGGAAACTCTTGTGTTTTTCACTGTGACTATTCTGCCACTTGCGCAGAAAGGAGCAACTTCCCTGCATCTGGCTGCGAAGAATGGCCACACCAAGGTGGTAGACCTGCTCCTGAGAAACGGTGCAGCAGTAGACATCGTCACCCAGGTGGGTGTGGACGGCTGAGCATATTTCTTCCTTGCTGACCCTGTCAGCACCGCTTCCTCTTCATGGAAGGCCTGCATTTCCTGCTCAGTGCCATAAATGGAATCATGGAAACTTGTCAGTGGAGTGTCCAAAGAATGGACAAGTGACCGTTGTTGTTGGCAACCCTTCATGTGCTGGTCTGCAGAACCTGCAGATTGCTTGTACGATGATGTGTAGCTTGTGGCTCTTGTTAGTCAGGGTATCTTGCATGAACTAGGCAGTACACCAGGAAGCAATTTATCTCCTTCGCACAGTTGGTCTGATTGTACGTCGATTGCAGCTTGGATGATTGTCGATTGGTTGTTTTTGTATATACCCATGAGGGGCTTTTGTGGTTGAACATTTGGTTTGTTGTGTTGTGCAGAATGGAAGCACGCCTCTGACATTCGCTGCTGAAAATGGGCACAAGGATGTTATCAAGCTGCTCGTTGAACATGGTTCCAATGTGGACCGTCAAAACAAGGTGACCAGACAACACAATATTTTGGGGCTTTTGCTTAAATTTTCTCGCAATCTGCATCTCCTGGTCAAGGCAAGACAGCTTCGTTTCCATCCTACTTGTTTGCTGCTTCATTTTCCGATTGATTTTTCATCTTGAATGTTTGCAAGGGTGCTGCATCGCTGAAGTGAATGTGACCTGTTGTATATTTGGTTGATATCTTCAAAAGTCGTTCTTTGCACAATTACTTTCTTGTATGTTGCAAATGCTCATGCTTGGCTGAGCAGGCCTACATTACAGTGACAGTAGCAATGTTTCGCATTTACTGTTGGCTGCAATGGCCACATTGCCTGAGAGCTGCGTTCCTATGATTTCATCTGTGCCTGAAGACTGTTTTGTTGGGTAAATGCAGCATGGCTGGACTGCACTCCACTGGGCCACGTTCATTGGGCACAGCGAGTGCGTCATGGTGTTGCTGCAGGGCAAGGCGACCATCGATCTTCAGGAACAGGCGAGTGCAGGTGTCAGGCATGTTCAAGAATTGTTGCTGTTCTGAAAGCTGTGTTCAATTGCCAACAGGAGTCACATCCTCCGCATGTGCCACATGCTCTTTTTCTTCTTTTCTTTTTTTTCCCCCGCAAATTTTGGAGGGCACCTGAAATGTTTGTGGCATAGTAAATGCAAATCTTGGTTGCTACAGTTGTCAATGACACAAGCCCCTCATTGTAGTATGCCAAGGATATGCTAGGCTTGGTTCATATGCTCCACTTGCTCTCTGATGTGATACAGTCCCCATGTCAGTTGTGTTTCCTAAATGGAGAGTTGAGAAAGGTGCCTGGAAGAATATGGTGATAGAGCCAGGACACAGTGAGTTTTTGGTGAGGCTTTGTGCTTTTGAGTTCCACATTGAGCATCTGCAACAAGCTGACACACCTGCACCTGTGCATTTGCGTTTGCCTCAACAGGATAGGTTCACTGCCTTGCACTGTGCAGCGCAAAATGGACGTGCTGAAGTTGTGGAGATCCTGGTGCAGCATGGTGCTGCGCTGGACATGGTGAACAAGGTACATGACAGATGGCAGCATCATCCTAAAACGTGATAGCTGCTTGAGTGCGTTGGTGCTGATCAGAGTTTCTTGGATACTAAGCACTATGCAATGCTGTGCCTTAGTTCCAATCTTGAAAGTCTCCAGCACACTCACTAACTGGAATGGCATTACGTGCAAGGGGTCAGCATTGTGCACCTGAAACAGAAGGAAGTGTTGAAAATCATGAGGCTGGAAGTTGACAGAATGGCAGAATTTGGATGTGTAAACACTTCAGGAAGTAAACTGGGACTGCACCAGCAACAAATGGAAGTAAAGGTGTGCTGCAGTGTCACCTCAGCTGGCCTCACAGCCACCCAAACTTTGTGTTTATCTCTTGCCAGCCCTGTTGCAGCACGACACAGGCTTGATGCTCTGTTGATGCTCTGTGACTGGTGGCAATCGGGCATTTTTCAGTTTGTTGCACACTCAATGCAAGCATGTTCAAACACTCCTGAGCGACATGGCTACTTTGGGCAAGCAAGGCAGAATCCTGGGCTACCTGATCCTGCAGTCGTGTTTAGTTGCTGACTTGCGCTGGTGTTCTTTGGCTTCCAGGAAGGTGCCACTCCTTTGCACTATGCTGCAAAGAATGGCCACAAGAGCGTGGTGGAGGTTCTCCTTCGCCATCATGCAGTGATGGATCTTGTGACCCAGGTGCGGATTGTCTGGGTTGTTATTGTCCTGCTATTGATGTAAGACAGTGACAGCCAGGTTGTGCAAGGCATTTGTATATGCATAGTGAGATTCCAGAGATCGTCCTGTGGCACCCACTGCTGCTGACGGCTTGGAGAAAGGTCTTCCCAGCAGAATCGAGCCTGTTTTATGTTGCATTTTGAGTTCAAGTCCCATCACTTTGTGGTTTGTTAAGGAGTGAGTTTCTAACAGTTGTGGAGTGAGTGCATGCCCTGGCGATTGTTAAGTGTAAGTTGTTGAGGCAGGTGCTTGGAGCGTATTCGTTTTCTGAATGGCATGCCTGTGCTCTGGACACCTGCAGAAAGGCGCAACGTGCCTGCATTTGGCAGCGATGGATGGGCACAGGGAAGTGGTGGACCTGCTGTTGGACCACCATGCTGGTATCAATCTCGTCACAAAGGTAGATAGCTGCCAGGTTGCTTGCAGTGCTCGAACGTTGGAGGCTTTGTTGCAGAGCCTTGATAAAATTGCCAAGAAGTCACAAAGCACAGCCCATAACCTGGCAAGGGATGATTGGAACCTTTGTGAATGGGGGCATTAGAGGAAAGTAGTCCATAGTTTGAATTCTAGGATGCTATAAACTTGTCCTCATTGCCTCTTATCTATCTGAGTCAACCTTGCAAGAGCTCCAAGGTGTTCCTGGAGGCGTGTGTCAAGCTCTGTGGGCTGGCATCTTCCTTACGTGTACCCAGCTATCATCAGCAGACCTGGACAGCACCAAATTGTGCAGTTTGCACTTTGTCCATTGAGAGTCGAAATTTGAACCTTGATTTCTGGGTTGTTAGCACTGCTAGCTTATCAGCCATTTGGCGCTTGCAGGAATGGAGCTGTGTTTGAGACCAACATGTACCTGTGCTGTTAATGTGCGGCAGGATGGCTGGACGCCACTGATGTACGCAGCCCAAAAAGGCCATGAGGACGTTGTCAAGTCCCTATTGGCAAGGGGGGCTGAAGTCAATCATCAAAACAAGGTGAGCCGCAGTCATTGGTTTTGCTGTAGCCGCCTGACTGCATGGTACCTGGGATGTGCAGGCAGTTGACACATCTGTATTGTTGAGTATTGCCACTCTGCCATTGTGCTGCGTCCAATATGAATGAGCACCTTGCTTCAGTCTTGTCTCGAATATGCCAAAGTCTGCAGTCTGCCATTGGATTGCATGATATCTGGCATGTGCGGAGTTGCTATGTTGAGCTCCGGTGCTCCATGTGTGATATTTTGGTTGTTTGTTCATCAGCATGGGAGCACAGCCCTTACACTCGCAGCAGAGTTCTCGCCTTACGGAGTGGCAAAGCTCCTGATTGAGAATGGAGCTAAGGTTGACGTTGCAACAAAGGTAAGCAGCCAATTATGTAGCGATTCAAATGCGTGGTGTTAGGTGATGTGCTGCGATCAGTCAAGGCGATGTGCATGTGTGTCCAAACGGCAACCAGGGGTCTGCAACAACTGCCTGTTTGTTGGCACATCGTTAAATGTGAGCATGGTTTCTAAAGTTCTGCTCTGTGGCACTCAGGACAAGTTGCATTGTACAGAAATGTCATCACTAACTGTGATAAATGATGACAGTATGCAGACATGTCATCATACACACATGAATGTGCATGTGAGGTCTGTTGCTTCATAGTACCAAACGTGAGTTGCCCAACACACAGCAGTGGGGTGGCAGGGATTGAAAAGCTGCTTTCTGTCCAGGATATTCTGTATATTGAAATGGCTGCGTGCTGTTTGATGCAGAATGGTTGGAATCCGCTCACATTTGCGGCCAGGCATGGCCACTTGGAGATGGTGGAATTCCTCTCCAAGCATGGTGCTGATCTGAACCACCAGAACAAGGTTAGGAAAGCGGAGCTTGGCCGGGCTTTGAAGGGAGTGATGCCGTCCCATTTTGATGGTATCACTGGTGAAAAGAGTTGCCTTGATGCCAGCTTCAATACATGGTTTTGTTTGATATTGGAATGCTGATCCAACACTTTGGTTGTGTGTTGTGCTGAAAATTGTTGCAGATCATACTTTGGCCAAGCTCATAGGAGAATCAGGGAAGCTATGCATGTTTGTTCAGTTGAATGGTATCAGGACCACTGTGAATTTAAAATTTTGTACGCGAATATCTTGTGTCTCCTGAAGATGTCTGTCACACTACCCAGTGCACATCTGCTCCGCATGCTGCTCAACTTGGTGTCATCTGCTTTTGTGCCTGTAGGACGGCTGGACGCCGCTCACATTTGCTGCCCACAACGGACACAAGCATGTGGTTAAATACCTTGTGCACAATGTGGCAAACGTCAACCACCGAGAGAAGGTATGTCCAGGGAATACTCATGCCCCCCAGAATTCGATTCCCATTGGGAGCCCTTGCTAGAACACCGACCAAAAGCGCCCAGCAGAAAACAAGCTTTTAAAGGACTAAGAGTTTGCTTGTTTGCTTTGCTGCAAGAACATGTCTCCAGGAGGGACCACTGTGTGTGATGTGTTGCGACCTGCTGGCTGCAGCTCACCTGCATGCAAGATATGTGCTGTGTGGCAGTGTGTTCTGTGGAGTTGCAGCTCTGTCTCCTTGCTGTACCAACCTGCTGGTTCAGCACTGGTTTGTATTCATACCTCTGACTATGGCCATCAGAGTTGTGGGTACATACATCCTGTGCACACGTTTTGTTGGTCAGTGTCAAGCTACTTGATAGCATCTCTTCCTAAGTTAAAAATGGGACTGTGCATTCTCAGCAAACCAGGGTGATGAGATTTGGAAATGCACTTGCTGTGTAGAGGTGTGGGCTATTTCTCTTTGTTGGTTTTCTTGACCTTTTTGTCTCTATGTGATGCGCAGCATGGGTGGACAGCACTGCACAAGGCGGCCTTCCATGGCGACCTCGAGTGTGCCAAGATCTTGTTGCAGGGTGCTGCAATACTTGACATTCAGGAGCAGGTCTGCCAGCTCATTATTTTCAGCTCTATTTTGTGTATGGAGAGTTTGCATATCATTTCAACTGTCAAAGATGTCCAGCTACAAAAGTGGCTTTGCTTCCTTGAATTGACACGCCATTTCAATGATAAGTGCAGATTGGTGAACAGAAAGAATCGATGTTTTTCCATGTTCTTGCCAAATATACCAGGAAGAGGTGCACGGCTGGCCCCTGTGCTGTTTGAACATTTGACGCAGTCACCTCTTTTCGATGTTTTGCCTTGTGCTTGCGGGACAGGTAGATCAGGAAACAACGATAGCTGCCTTTGTTGGAATGTCAGTCAGATGCACATTGTTTTGAGTGTGCATGGCTTTGCATGAGCCTCTTCCCTCTGCCCATGCACCAACACTTGTGTGACCTGTCATATCAGAACGGGTTCTCTCCACTGCACCATGCTGCCCAGAATGGTCACTACGAAGTCGTGCACCTCCTTGTTCAGCGTGGGGCAAAAGTGGACGAGATCAACAAGGTGATGGGAGTGCTGGACAGTAGACGGACGACTGCGCTGGTATCACCTGGATATGCATATCCAGGTGATACGCTTCATGTGACTTGTGAGCGATGCATGCGAAATCCTGTTGCAGAGCCAGCAGATGTATACAGGACTGCCATCTGCGAGGCAACTGAGCCAGCCGCTTGTTCAAAATTTGGGTGGCACCTGGGCTTGTACATGTGACACTATTGAAGAACAGGGAAATGGCACCTTGGCTGCTATTAAAGTGCTGCCAGCTTTGGCATGCTTTTAAGGTCCCAGTCCTCGTGGCGAGCTTCAGCTGATGTTTGTTGGGGGCTTGTTGTGAGCTGGTTGCGCTGCTTTATCTTTTGGTTGTGTCCTTGTGGTTGCGCAGAATGGCTGGACTGCACTGATGATTGCAGCAAGCAATGGGCACAAGGACATTGTTGAGTGCCTCATGCGGAACGGAGCCAATGTCAACCATCAAGAGAAGGTATCCACATGATTTGTGCATGCAACAACTGATGTTGATGGTGATTGTTGATTTAGTGCTGCTGCAGATACTGAGCGGGACAGCAGCAGTGCTGTAGACCAGTGGTGTCAAGTCCAGCCACTGCAATTCATCACTGAGCTTATGCAGTTTCTTCAGGTGCCTGTGTCCACATGGATGCTTGCGCTGCATGTGGCTGACTTGTGTTTTGCACCCCATTGGAATAGCAAACATGTTGCTCTTGGTCCCCTGCTTGGGAGTCTGGACCAGAGTGAGATAATAGTGGTGGTGAATGTGGAACTATTTGTTACATCAACTTAACAAAAATGTGCATTGTGCCATGCAGGATGGATGGACAGCATTGATGCTTGCAGCTGAAAATGGCCACAAAACCGTTGTGCAGTATCTGGTGGCAAACAAGGCAAACGTCAACCACCAAGAGAAGGTAACTGGGATTGTCCCTTGTGCATGGAAGCCGCAAGGGTTAGCGCATTCTGTGCATTCCTCATTGCGCAAACGTACTACACAGTAGTATGCACAAGATAGTGCTGTCTGCTTGCCTCCAACAACACAAATCACACAGTATTGTGAGAACTGCTGCAGAGAGATGATTGGTACCCCTGTGTTGGTCCCCAGTCCTTTTCCTGTCCCTACACAGCATGAACAGCTGTCATAGAGATCGGTAGCAAAAGACTCATTACTGCCAAGCTGACTAACTGGTGGGTCATTGTGTTGGATGCACAGCGCGGTTGGACTGCACTTCACAAGGCAACTTTTGATGGCAACATCAAATGTGCAGAGATTTTGCTTGAAGCAGGGGCTGCTATCGATGTCCAAGAACAGGTGAGGTGTCATTCGACCTGCTGCGCAGTGAATTGGCCTCTTTGATATGAATGCCAGGCTTGACGCTTTCTAAGACCATTTGTAGGCACTGTACTGTTGGCCATCAGCATAGAGCAACAGTTGCATTGTACATAGAGCTGGAAATACACTCTGGTGTTCAATTGACACGTGTCCAGAAGATGCTCAAAATGAAGACCGTGGAGTGCTGTGCAAATTTGTACTCCACCCATTGCTTCAAGATATTGAGTTTCTGGGCAGGAGCATCTAACTTTCAAGAAGGACCTGTGCTCTGGTTTTGTATTGCTGTTAATTCTCTCTTTGCTGGCCAAGTGGCTCATCTTTTCATCATGTTTGTTCTCTCCTGCCTGAGCTGTGCTGTTGGCAGTGTTGCTCTCAAGCAAGTGGTGTTTGCCAGTCAGCTGTTGCAGCATCTTATAGGAGCCATACAACAGAAATTTGGCCTCAGGTTGAGTGCAACAGTGACTGGGTGTGTGAGAACCTGCTGTGGTTGTGCTGTATTCAGAATGGCTTCACCGCCTTGCACCATGCAGCGCAGAATGGCCACAGGGAGGTTGTTCACCTCCTCGTTCTCCATGGTGCCGCTGTGGATACAATGACCCAGGTGTGCAAGGCTACAGTTCTGCATGGTCATTCTTACTTTGTTCTATCTCTGGTGCAGTGTGTGTGTGTCCTGACACGATTGAACGGATTGCATCGTGCTTGAAAGACTCATGGTCCTTTGAAATGGCGATGCATCTATGCACTGCTCTCATGGAGGGTATGGTGCCAGCAAAGGGGCTGTGTCATTTTGCCCTTGTACACTGCTTGCTGTTGATTCTGGGTGCAGAACTTGAAACCAGTACTGTAGATTCCAACAGATGATAATTTGAATCACATCCCAGTAATAACCGTGCAGTAAAGCCACTGATCCTCCTTATTAGGATGCACACCTGATGCAGGTCACATTCCCATGCAGATTTTGTGAAGTGGCAGGGTGTGCAGCAGGCCCAGTGGTGCGATTCAATGGTGAAAACCAAACTGCCACCCCTGGCTGGACACTCCACCAAGCCCACCATGAACTGTGTGCACCAACTTGTCTCCTGCTCAGTTACATACACAGCCCCCATGTTTTGCATGCCTATGCCTGGAATTGGTACCTGAACAGTGCTACCTGACGATGCTGCAGGAGGGTGCAACTGCACTGCACTCAGCTGCATACAATGGGCACAAAGGCGTTGTCGATCAGTTGCTTGAGGATGGGGCAGATGTCAATCTGGTCACAAAGGTGGGCTTGCTGACAACACCCTTGGCAAAAGATGCCCTATTCGCTGTTGCACTGTACTGAGCACTGTCACCCTGTCTGAGTTGGAAGGTCCAGCTGTTTCTGTGGATTTGCAGTCTGTGTGGTGAATTGGATTGATCAGGACTCACCTGACAGGAGGGGACCTGAGACATGTACCACGTATTTGACATGTACCAGATGATCTGATCAATGGCAACACCACTTCATCTGCTCTTGGTGTGCGCGTGCTGCAGGACGGATGGACTCCCCTGATGTATGCAGCACAGAAGGGACACCTGCATGTTGTGGGAACCTTCCTGGAGAGAGGTGCTGAGGTGAACCAGCAGAACGAGGTGAGTTGTGGAGATGGAGAGGTCATGCCGAGAAGTGCAGTGGCGGCTCGTTTTTCTCCTCTCACTGTTGCTCTGGATGTTGAACATCCATAGGGCATGCAGAATGCTGTTTTGCTCCAAGGCAAAGGGGATCAAGATGAATGCAGCAGCAGAAAATTGGTGTTGTCAGCAGAATTCTTGTGAAGTGGACACTGCCTGGTTTCTGGAAACTTTCATGTGGAACATGGCAACAGTGCTGCAAAATTATGGTGTTCGGTTTGCAGTGGGACAGCTTGCCCTCATGCTTGTTGCCTGTTTGTTGCAGCATGGCAGCACGGCCTTGACACTTGCTGCAGAGTTCGCTTCTTACGAAATGGCTGAGCTCTTGATCCAGAGATGTGCAAGGGTAGACATTGCAACCAAGGTGGGTTCGGGTGTTGTGCAAAGGTGTCTGTGGTGGGTATTCCTTGTCAACCTGAAGAGGACAGTGTCTGCTTTGGCTCCAAATCTGCTTTGGGCTTTAGCTGCATGCTGCACCATTTCCCAAGGTGCTGCAGATCTTTGGGTTTGAATTGTGAAGTCTGTGACAGCATTGCCGCAGCCAGAGAGGTGTCTATACTGGCCCTGAACCTGACTGGGCACCTATGCAAGGAATAGAGGCGTGCTGTGCACCGGTCTTGTGACAAACTTTGACTTTGCTGTTGGGCCTTGCAGAACGGCTGGACACCTCTAACGTTTGCTGCCAGGCGTGGAGCAGGCGACATTGTTGAGCTGCTCTTCAAGAACGGTGCAAATGTAAACCATCAAAACAAGGTAAGAAGTGCAATTTTCGTCGGGCATGCGTTGGACGTGCGTGTTGCTGTGCCCAGGGGGGAGTTGGCAACTTGTCCACACAAGTCAGGTGTCCCTATGCCCTGACCACTATGCTGTTGTAAGCAGAATGGGTGCACAAGTCAACTTCCGTTGTGCCTTGACTTCTGTGCTGTTGTGAGCAGAACGGCTGGACTCCACTTACCTTTGCAGCCAGACGGGGCCACATTGACGTCGTCGAGCTGCTCTTCAGAAATGGTGTTAATGTGAACCATCAGAACAAGGTATGCTCAGTTGGCATGTGGTGCAGTCCTTATTCATGAGCTTGGGTGCACGCTTGAAGTTGACTCCTGTACCACTCGTGATAGTGTTTTGTGGTTTAATTGTGACTGGCTTTGCTTCCACAAAATTGTGCATCTGAAGGAAATCGTACCACTTGCTCCACTAAGGGTACTTGGCAAGTACTACTTGCTGTACACTGCCCAGTGATTCAGTTTCTATCAGCGTATTGCTCTTCCACAAATCATTCTCACATGGGGGGGCATTCTGCTGGCTTGCGGAATTCAGGATGGCTGGACGGCCCTCACCTTTGCTGCTCACAATGGACACAAGGATGTAGTCGAGAGGCTGGTGCAGCATCGCGCTAGTGTGGACCACCAAGAAAAGGTGAGACCTTGAAACTTTGCCCCACCGACATGGTATATGTCAGTGCATAGCTTCTTGTCATCGAATACAGCCCAATCAGGCATCAGCACTCTGAAGGTGTGTGAACGATTAAAGTGATCACCATGCAGTCAGAATCGCTCTGTTGTGTGTTGACTGTACGCTGTGTTTTGGTTGGGGTGGGCAGTATGCTTGTCACCAGCATGCCAATCTTTGTGCCTTTGTGGCCTTGCAGCACGGCTGGACAGCCCTGCACAAGGCAGCATGCCATGGCGATAGCGAGTGTGTCAAGGTTCTTCTGGATGGAGGGGCGACCATTGACATCAAGAACGATGTACGTACCTAAAATCTCAGGAATGTGGCAAAGTTTTGGAGCTGTCCCTAAGCAGCCTTGTGCACACATTTGCTGTGCTGCGTGATTGGGAGGTTCAGGTTATGGAGCTTTGTTGGATGTTGCCACTCTGTATAGTCACAGCTAAGTTGATTGCTGTATTGGATGAGCGCAGCAGTATTCAGTGGGGTGCGACCACGGTAAAACCACGATTTCCGTATTCTGCCGATTTCTGTCTATACCTCTATGCCCATTAGACCGGGCACTTGTGCGGGTGTACTCTTGGATTGTGGAAAGAGTTGAACCACACAGTAGTCGATGTGGGCAAACGGGAACTGAACTTTGCCCTGTGAAGAACCCAATTGTTGCCACACAGTGACATTGTGGTGCTCATGTGAATGGGGAGCAGCGTATTCCATTGTTTTTAATGTGTTGGCCATGCTTTTGCACCTTGTTTGCGGGAAGCAGTGTGAACTCAGGATCACACTCTGGCAGAGGCTCATTTGTTTCCTTGTCTGCAGAATCAATGGACTGCCCTGACTATAGCAGCCAGCAATGGCCACAAACGTGTTGTGGAGCTGTTGCTTGAGAGCGGGGCGGATGTGAACCACCAAGAGAAGGTGTGGCGCATTCTGATGACTTGTGAAGCCTGTGGTGTGTTTGAATTGAACAACATCTGGCGAGCAAGAACAAAAAGGGAAACTTTGAGTGGAAATGCAGAGTTGCATACATCCACTTGACTGCTGTGCCTGGCATCGATGCCTCACCATATATGAGGCTCAAGATTGGTTTGTGGTGGTGACTTGGCTTGTTCCTGCTCAACGCAGTCGTCGCTGAAGAGAGCGATGTGCTCTTTGCGGCTCTTGTGAGTGGGGTGCTTTGCAGGGTCCTGTCAGCTCAAGGAACTTATGTGTCTTTATCTGTTGTTTAGTGTGATAGTATTATGTAACATTATGCCTTTTTAATGCTGCACTTGCCAACTGTTCACCTGTTTGAGTAGTGTACTGTGGCTTTGATTTGTAAACAGGATCAATGGACAGCTTTGATGCTTGCCACTGAGAACTGCCACAAGGACGTTGTCGAGTACTTGGTAAAGGCTGGAGCCAATGTCAATCATCAGGAGAAGGTATGTCGAACAGATCACTGCTTGCCCTGCCAGTGTCAAGCACCTTTGGATTGGCGTTGTGTTGTTGCTGTGGTATGCTCCTGCTTGCTGTCCCTTGCAATGCTGGCACCAAGGTCCAGCAGTCACATGTTTTGGAGGGGGCTCCGTTGTAACTAGATATGCAAGTGAAGCGAAAGGCAAGAATGGGTTCTTTAGGCAGAGGCAGGTGTTTTGAGACTCTATCCTGGAAATGTGCTGGCCCATCAAGCCATGGTTGTTGTGGAATGCCGAACAACACCATGCTGCTCGTCTTGGTAGGAAGAACTTTGAGGCTTTTGCCTTACAGAAGCCACCATATGCAATGGTATGCATGAAAGCAGCAAGCTTTGATTCCAAGCTTCTGCCAAGCCTGATCAGTGTGCATGACTATATGTCTCCAATGCTGCAGTGTGGTAGACAAAACACTCGCCATGTTGCATGTCACGTGCCTAATGCTGAGTTTAGACTACAAGATAAGATCAGTGTTTTTGGCAGTGTACAAGAACCTCACTTTGATTGGCAAAAAGGGCATCTGCTCTAAAGCCCACTTCGTGACAATGCACATGTGCTGTCACTGTGCGCCACATAGCAGCCCGTGCAGCACACGCTGTGCCTGTGTCATGTGACGTGTGGTCTACTCTGGTAGCAACTACACCCCTTGACTTCATGGCATAGGACAGCTGAAGACAGGTGTTAAGCTCCTGACATTTGACAGCGCTGCTGGAGCACCACGGATCACACCAGTTTCATATTGGCAGGAATGCACCTGTTGCCGGAGGCTGCATCTCAGCAGGAACTGTTGGGCACAACCATTGTTTAGCTGTGTTGTGTCCTTGCCGTTGCGCAGCGTGGCTGGACAGCACTCCACAAATCCACTTTTGATGGCGACATCGACTGTGCAAGAGCGCTGCTTGCTGGTGGAGCAAGCATTGATATTCAGGAGCAGGTAAGGGACACCAGAAGCACCTCTGATTTGGTAAACTGGAAAGCGCTTCACACTATCTCCGAGATATTGTCGTGGGTTTGCTGTAGCTCCTTTCGCAATGTATCGATTGCATGCTGTTTGTGAATGCATTGCCTTTTACTACAAGGGGTGTGCTGTAGCTTTTTTTGCAGCGTATCGATTGCATACTGTTTGTGGTTGCATTTCCATTTTCTACTAGAAGTGTATATCTGAACCCGCTTGTGTGGAATCGGTGAGCATGGAATGAAAAGGCTTTACTCAGCACATTCACGTGCAATGCGCACTTGTTGCTTTTGTGATTGACACAGTTCCAGGAGAACAGAGGAAGAGCAACCTGATGTTGTGGGGTTTGCTTTTGTGCTTGACACTTTGATCACTGCCTGGTGGGGAACCTGTCCTGGAACTGCCCAGAGCTCCTGGAACGGTGCATTTTCCTTTTGTGACTGTGAACAAATGTGCTGTTGTCACAGAATGGATTCACAGCGTTGCATCATGCAGCCCAGAACGGGCACAGGCCTGTTGTGGAGCTGCTGATACAACACGGTGCAGCTGTGGACTTTGCCAACAAGGTGTGTGACAAGATTTGGTGGCCAGTTTGGTTGCTGCTTTGTTTATTTGTTTTTTTTGTTTTATTCCCTTTCCTGTTGGTTCGATACACATTGTGAGGGTGGATATGCACAGCAGCCCATCGCTTAACATGGACCAATACAGATGTGTTGAAAGACAGCGCAATGGCAGTTGTGTTTGCATGCTACGCGTTAGCTCATTTTGCAGGTTCTTTGATAGCCACTGGCATGGAAAGAAAAGCAGGCTATTCTATTTGGACTGCACTAGGCAGAGAGTTCATCTTGTGTGATCCGTCTGTTAATTGTGGCGATCTGCATAACAACCCTGTGCCTGCATGTGTGCAGGATGGGGTGACGGCGCTGCACATTGCCGGCCAGAATGGTCAAGAAGATGTGGTGCAGCTTCTATTGGAGAGTGGTGCATCTGTGAACCTCATGACACAAGTGAGCACCACTGCCCAGCATTTTCTCTATGTCCTTTTGTTCTCCTGGCAGCCATCGTTTGTTTCTGCTTGACTGGTGTACGATTCCGATCTCAGCACAAATTCATCTATGCTGTGTGCTCCTGTTGGGTTTGGGTGCTTGCCTGAAGCATTAGCTGGCTAGCTTTGTAAACATGGAAGGCTATCGCTTACTGCTGATGATGCAGAACCTTCTTGCTGTGAGGTGCAGAATTACCTGCTCACATCACTGACATCTATCTGCAAGTGGTGTTTGTTCGTTGTGGTGGTTTTTCACGCTTTCCGGTTTACCACGTCATGGCAAGTTTTGGCGGAGGTTACTGCCTAGAATCGTGCAGCAGTGCCACAGTGTTCTTTGTTTTCTGTTTAATTTGAAACCAAAAAATATGAGTTGCGTCCGTTGGCCTGATTTTTGTTGGTTTCTTACTTTTGCCCAAGGACGGAGTCACGGGTTTGCATGTTGCATCCCAGAATGGCCACAGGGAGGTTGTGAACCTGCTTCTGAAAAATGAAGCAGATGTCAACCTTGTTACTCAGGTAAGGAGCACTGCAAGCAGAGCATCTCTAAGATAGTTGGGGCAACAGCTGTCGTCTGTGAGGAGTTGAGGAACTACGCCAGGTTCTGTTGTCCTGGACAGCAGCAAGTCATGTGGGTGAAAGTACAGTAGCTGATGTTATGATATACCTTAAAACATGTAGGAGCAATGGGGTATGTGGAGCTTTGTTGGCTCCCAGCTGCCCTGGCAGTGTTTATTATCTGACACAGTGAATGCTGGGAAAACCTTGGAATGGGTTCAGTGTGTCCAGTGTTGAACAACGATTTGAACAAGATTGGTATTGTCTCCAGTCACTAGCCATGTCCAAATGATCTCCAAATGGCACATACTGAATCTTAAGGACCTGTTGCAATGGTTTAGTGTCATGCCAGGTTTAGCCAGTATCTGCGGTTTGCGGCCCACCCTATTCAGGAGGCGCAGAAACCATGATACCTCATTCCAACTGTGAGGCCCCTGGGTTCACTGTCCTAGGTCTATGGTGGTGGGCGTTTGAACTGCTGCAAAGCATACACGAAACAACACAGCTGCACTTTGGCCCTGGTGTGATTGTTGAGTACCATATGTTGTCCTGTGCTCGTCCTGGAATACAATGCGGGTTGCACAGGCTTGCAATCTGCCATTCCACATGCTTTTCCTTGGCTGTGGTGCAGGAAGGGGCCACATCTTTGCACTATGCAGCCCAAAATGGTCACAAGGAAGTTGTGGATGTTCTCGTGCAGCATGGTGCTAAAGTCGACATCGTTGATCAGGTGCATGGGTGATGCTCAGCTTTGTCTCCGTGTTGGAGCCTGCTCTGTGGCCAGTGCTTGTGCTATGCTGTGATGTGCCCTCCAGATTAGCTGCCAGGACTGCAGTTTTTGCACTGGTTTGTGTTGATGGCACCAAATGCCAGTGGTGAAAACACCTCTTTTACTCTGCATGCTTATGTTTGGTTCTGATGTGCTTGTGAATGGAAGGAACAAGCGATCCCCCACCCACCACCCAACAAAGATTCATTGGCAGACCGTGAATGCGTTTTGCTGTCCACATTTTCCATGGCGAACATCAACGTGTCTATCCTGCCAATAGCACCCCAGTGACAAGTTTGTTTGCGGTCACCCTGCTGCAGTATGGCTTCACCTCATTGCTTCTGGCCAGCTGGAAGGGGCACTTGCCAGTGGTCGAGGTGCTGGTGGAGAACGGTGCCATGCTGGAACTACCAGGCCAGGTACTGCAGATGGTTCAGAATTGAATCTTCTTAGCTGTTGTCAACCAATTCAAACGAACTAATCAAAATTTGACTGGCCACAATTTTCCCTTTGTTAAACCATGCGTGTTCCCCTTTCATGTGGCTTTTCCTGCGAACCAGCTGTGATGAGATCCTGAGGCAGTCCTGATGTACTCCCTTGTTGAAAGAGGTGCCCTTGTTTTGCAGTGTTGCTTTGCGGTGCTCGCCCTTTGTCTTCTTTTTCTGATATTTGAGTTGATCTGCATGGCTGCAGATGGCAGGCCTGACACCCCTGAGTCTAGCAGCTGACCGTGGACACATTGGTGTTGTGGAGCTGCTGATTGAGAAGGGCGCCTCTCTGGATGTTCCAGAAGAGGTGAGAGGTGCTGCAGCGTGCAACCCCTTGATCTGCAAGACAACTTGATCATTGTGGTCTGCCTGTCTGTGGAATCTAGGTTAAGGCTGTGGGAATTGTTGGCCAGCTCTGTCCCTTCACACCAGCTTGATCCATGAGCACATGCAATGACATGCCACAGAATACTTTGGACTGCATTGCCAAGGTGCCGCAGAACAGCACTTGGGCGTTGAACAGAGCTCTGTTTTGTGTTGCAAGCTGTAACACCACTGTCTGTGGAGAGATTGTGACATCGTATGCTGTGTTCCTACAGGATGGAGGAACTGCCCTGCACAGTGCTGCAAGGATGGGTCATCTTGACATCGTAGAGGAACTGGTCGATCACGGAGCTTCAATTGATCTTCCAAACCAGGTACCTGAAAGATGCCTCTTCTGCACAAAGTACTGCTGTATGTGATTATGGAGTGATGCCCGCAGCAGGTTTGCCAGGGTACCAGTCTTGGGAACTCTGCATGTTTGGAACCTTGCTGCTATGTTGCATTGACACATGCGCAGTGCCATCTGAGTGCAGGCCTTCGTGTCTGATGTGATGGTTGTGTGTGACGCACAGGCTGGCAACACTGCGATGATGATCGCAGCCAGCAGGGGCCATATGAAGGTGGTGAGATGGCTCATTGCCAAAGGCGCCAACATGAGGCACAAGAACAAGGTGTGCCCATTGATCTAAAGTCAAACGAGCAGGGCCTTGAAGCGCCCAGCTTTCCCTTCTTTTGCAGTGAACAGACCATTCTTGCGATCGAACACACGTGTGCTGCACGCCTGCTTGTTGCACTGAACCATCGCATCTTGGAACTGCTGACCAGAGCATTGCTGTTGCGAATTCCTGTCTTCTGCTGCATCATGTGGATGTTATCCGTTCACCTTGGCACTTTGTAAACCAGGGGAGGGATTCGCAACAGAGATGCGCACAAATTGCTGGAAGATCTGGAGAAACAGATGCAGCGACTTGGGACGTGTGTTGTTTTTTCCCCATGCTTGGCTATGGCGTCCAGGCACCCTCGCCAGCAGGTTCGACGCCACTGTGCTGCTCCTGTTGACATACACGTCATGTGGGTGGTGCAGGATGGCAACTCGGCACTCAATGCCGCTGCAGAGTTTGGCCACCATGCCACTGTGGATCTACTCACTGAGATGGGGGCAGCGGACCTGAGCACGGTGGGGACCCGCCCTTCGAGATTTCCTAGTACTGACTGACAGGCTGGATAGTGGGCTGGCTGGCTAGCTGAATGACCGACTGTAGCCCCACAAATAGCATTGCAGAAACCTGTGGTCGTGTTGTCTGTCGCTGCTGAGCGTGATTATGAGACCCTCAAAGTTGCTCATGGGCTGCTGCGACACCGCCTTAGCCAATTCACTGGCGTGAAGGTGTGAAGCCACGATTGTCTGCATGTACTTTGATTGTGCTCAGCGACGTTGAGGAATCATGCCTGGGCAACTTCAAGGCGATGAACGGCGCTCTGTTCATCCTGAGAGCGCTGTTCCGAACTCCTCACGCGGACCACAACTTTAAAGAGCGTCCAAACAGAACTTCCATGACTTTCTGTCTCTGTTGGAACGGTCCTGTGGCGTCCAAATATTTGCCTCGAAGCGCCCTGGCCAGCTGCACCTGTTGCGGCAGCGAACGCGGCCCTAACTGTGTTGTGGTGCTGCTCAGGAGGGCCTGGCGGCCAGCGGGTCTCCGGATTTTGGGATTGCGGGCTCGGCAAACCTCCTGTCGGTCATCGGGGCGAACAAGGTGAGCAGCCTGGCCGCACAGATCCGCGCACTGTGCAACACCCTCAAACTAGTGCCACGGTTTGGCATGATCCAGGTCCTGTCGATCAGTGCAGAATGTGCGAAGTTGCCAAGGGGGGCGTTACAATGGGTTGCACGCAAGCATAGCGCGTAGACCATACTGACGAGGATCTCCTACGATTGTTTGGTCCTCAGGATGGCAGCTTAATATCGGATTTTGTTGACCGGGACGTGGGGGGAGTGATGGACGATGTTGGGTCGCCGGGTGCCAAGGTGGACAGGGCACTGGAGCCACTGGTAGACCGCTTGGTACATTGATTTGGTGGAAGGAGTGCGCGAATTGCCAAGCACATGCAGGGCTGTTGGAAGGCGGGCATCTGGACCCTCTTTCCATGCGCTGAGCATTTCGACTGATCGCCGTGCCGCTGCCCTGTTTGCGCCGTCCGCAATGCGTTCAGCTGTTTGCCCGAAATAGGTGTTCCACCTGTCGTACATTGCAGGCAGCTGTTGGCTGTAGCAGCGGTCCGTGTTCTGGCATGGGTTCCACCTCACACCTAGTCCTTCAGCCCATTCCTGGCGTCCGTTTTCTGTCTGTGGGCCTCAGTATTTCGCACTATTCAACCCGCGTGCCATCTTCCAGCTGCGGCTGTCGATACCCTGTCGTCTATTTGTGTCGACATCTCCCTCCGCCTATCATTGTCGTCGTCCTTGTAACGTCTGTGGCTTTCATCGCGCTGCCGTCTGTTGCCGTCTCCCCGCCCTTCCCTTCAGTCCGGGCCGCTGTCCATCCAAAGGCTGCCGCCTCCTCCTGTCGTCCCTCTCTCTCCGTCTCTCCGCCTCGCCGGTCCAAACGCAGCGCCGTCCCCTCCATGTTCTCTACTTTTTCCGCCTGTCTGCACCATAGACCGTGCGAAGTCCGTGACCCTCTGTCGTCGGCCCTTCTTGTCGTCGCCCTACCCCCTCGTCGCTCCCGTTGTGCGTCTTTTCCGTCTAACCCTTTCTTGTCGTCGCCTCTCCCTGTCGTCGCCTCTCCCTGTCGTTGCCTCTCCTTGTCGTCGCCTCTCCTTGTCGTCGCCTCTCCCTGTCGTCGCCTCTCCTTGTCGTCGCCTCTCCTTGTCGTCGCCTCTCCTTGTCGTCGCCTCTCCTTGTCGTCGCCTCTCCTTGTCGTCGCCTCTCCTTGTCGTCGCCTCTCCTTGTCGTCGCCTCTCCTTGTCGTCGCCCCTTCTTGTCGTCGCCCCCCTTTTCCCTCTCTCCCGTCTGAGCTGAGCGCTCCTGCCTGCGCCAGGGAAAGATTGCGCACGCGGGTGGCATGCGCGGTGACGAGGGCCCCTCCTCCATGGACGGCGGCGACGACGGCGGCGGTGTGCAGTTCATCCCGCAGCCAGGGGGGACAATAAGCAACACGGACTTGGTTGTCAACCTGCCGGGAGGCGGCTGGGACGGTTTCTGGAAGCAGCCCATGGAGGGCGGCCAGGTGCGCATGGTGATGATGATAATAATGTGATTCCATTAATTGCGTGTCAGCCGCCGAGGGCTATGTCG
>CAJHUC010001125.1:0-57070 GCA_905146915.1 Ostreobium quekettii
TAGTAAATAATCGGCCATTTTACACGGTGTACAATCCTGCACAATCGAGCAAAATCGTTTAAAAATCGTGTAAAAACCGTGTATTTTGCAATCCGATTTTGCAAGGTTGGTGCTGGGTACACGGGTGAAATCTTGTAAAATTGTGTAAAAAATCGGGTTGTCCATGGACTTAAGGTGGACAACTTCTTGTACTTTCATCGTGTACTTTCACTGGGCAAAACTACACGATTTTGGCAATCATGTAGTTTCTGATCGAATATTTTTTGGTGATCGTGTAGCTTTGGACATCGTGTGCTTTTTGTCCATCATATACTAACATGGTTTTGCACGCTGTTGTCCATGTCTTGCAAGCTAGGTTGGCACCCGTGTTGGCGATGTTGGCACACGGTTTTTAGTGAAAAAAGTTGGATCCTCTGGGGTGCTACTCACTGGGTACTCAGCATACTTGTCGAATGTTTGACACGGTTTTCTGTGTAAAAATAAGGCCCTCTGGGTTGCTACCCATTGGGCACTCAACCACTTGTCGAATGTGTGACATGGTTTTCCGTGTAAAAAATTGGGTCCTCTGGGGTGGTACCCACTGGGTACTCAGCTGCTTGTCAATTGTGCGACATAGTTTTTTGTGTAAAACATTGGGTCCTCTGGGGTGCCACACACTGGAGGTCCACCTGGGCACTCGATTGCTTAACACGTTTTTCTGTGTAGGCTATTGTGCTTTTTTCAGGTGCCACCCACTGGGTGGTGAGGTGTGTTGGACAGCCTATCACAACACTCACTTCAATTCCTTTCCATAGAAATCATTCATTACATTATCACCCAACGTTAATGGCTACAGTCATGGGCACCTATCTACTTTTGCTATCGTTTGTACCAAGTCGAAGCTGCGCAAGCATGCCCAAACCAATCAAGGCATGGATATAGTGGTCACAGGACCTGCATATGACATTCCACTAAAAACATTCCTACGAATGGCCCAAGATCGATCTCTATGGAGCAAGTGGAGTGCTGACTGTGCAACTTCTATCCTGCCTCTCCCATGTCCAGAGGTCTTTAAAAAAAACTTATGACCTGACGAACCCACCCCCTATGATGTGTTCCTTGTGTATGCATGCCACCAACTGCTCCAAGGACCTCACAACAAATATACTTAATACATCCAAAAAATATGAGACGAGAGGCATAACGGCACAAAACATTGGGCTGATATACCTCCACTCTTTATCAAGGACTTTATAGAAAGGATGCAACCACCAATTGTATTTGGATGGCATAGCATCTGCATTGGGATCCAATGGCGCTTGTATTCCGATTCTGCCCTTGCCCACGCTTCTTGCCATGTGTTCATGACCATTCGGAAATTGGGCCCAATCCTCTTGATGAGGCAGCACACACAAGCTTTGCAAAAGCTGCAAAATTACATCAATGCAAATAATTCCGCACGTGTTGTTTACCTGGCGGATAGGAAACAGAATTTGGTGCTTCCCACTGCCCCACAGTTTCCCCCAGTGAGGAGCCTGGTTCCATTCTCGTTGACCTTCAAACATGGTCTGACCTACACCACGGCAACGCAAACATTGCCTGGTAATTCAGAGACCTGTAGTGGACTTGAATTACTTGAAAAGGCACTAAAATTGTCAGACCAACCTAGAGTTGATCGTCCCAAGGTCGGTTTGGACTAAGTCCGTAACTGATATATTCATCCCAACATGTCAACTGGCAGCCACAAATTCGGAAATTGGCAAAGCCACACTATTTACAACACATTGCCAACAGTCGTGCATTGCCACGCTCAGCACAGCTCCTTAAGAAAACTATAAGCATAATTCGCGACCTCCATCGGCAGTCACCCATCGTCAGGTTGTCTGTTGCAACCAAACCTTTGCCAAAAGCATGTCTGCTCACAATCCATGAACGACAAAACACACCCTTGCAACGTGGGTGCCACAAGTGTACAACATGTGCCCATGCTGGAATCACCACCACACACGCTCCCCCAAATGCACATGCACTGAGCATATACATAATCATCAACCACAAATTGCTTGATGGCAAAGGCTCACACTCACTCAAGACTATTTGGCCATCGCAGGTAATGATCTCTGCCAGAAGGTGCAGCCACATTGTCATTTTGCCATCAGTGCATACAAGGACTTGGGGAGTTTCGTAACATTCTGGTATGGGTTTAAGCATATGAATGAACACGTCTATCTCCAATTGGATCCCACAAGCACATGTTGGGATAAAAGCCACTGCTCATGCGACCAACACATCAAAAGTGGCCCCTGCGGCATTCAGCTTACCACAAGTAGTAACCAATGAACTGCATCTCGATCACCATTTCCTGTCGCATAGCATAAGGGAAAGAAACAAAACTGATATAGGGGCAAACGTGGGCTAATGGGTCCTGTTCTTGCGCTCAAGCAGTTTCGGATAGGCTGGCCTGGAGCCTTGCTTTGCATATACTTCCTCCATCCTAAATTAATTGTCGTGTATTTACAAAACCAAACTTGTTATAAATATTATCTCAAAATCACAAAATAAGATCATAATAAAAAAGATTGGGTCCCAAAACCTTAATTGCCAATTTTCATAAAAGAATATTTACCCCTACCCTCTTTGAGGGCCCCCCAAAAAAGCCCTTGCCTGGTCCAAAAAATGCGCATTCATATTCCACGTCCACGGAAGATCTCCATGCATCTGGGCCACTTGTGTCCGTGCATGTGGCAAGGCGTAGTCGTTGCCACCATTGCAACAAAGAACGGCGTCCATCACATGGAAGAGGGCTTGCCAGACACGCTCAAGCATATCTGGATCTTGATCGTAGAACGCTGTTGTCACAGAATTGACGATGTCTTGGAGATCCCCGCCATCCTTGATCTCCGATGCACGGACCTGCAATGAGTGAAAAAACCAAAGGTCCAGGACATTGAAGTCCGGGCTCTGGGTTGGCTGCCACTTCAAAGTAATGTTATAACCTTGCTTGGAGCATTAGACCTCAATTGATGCTTTGATCGACGATTTGGTGTGGGGCTTGGCCTCATCCACTTGGATAACAACTTGCACTTTCAAAAGCTTGTAAGCACTTCTGATAATGGGGAAGACTTTTTCCACCATAAGATCCCTCCACGCATCCCCATCAACTGAAACTAGCTTCAATTCTGCCTCATCTGCAGCCCGATTCTGGCTAGATCGAACCGCAACGCCCTCCTTTACAAACACTAGAAAAAAACAGGCCAGATGATATAGTCCCGATACAGTCTGCTCAAAATCCAACTGTGTACTTTCGGCAAATGTGGTCCCAAAAGTACACAATTAGTACACACATTGACACAGTTTTAACCGTGCATCCTAGGAGACCGTGTAGTCTACACAGTTGTTTGAGGGTACGCGGTTGAAAATATGTCAATGTGCGTACTAACTGTGTACTTTTGGGACCACATTTGCCGAAAGTACACAGTTGGATTTTGAGCAGACCGTGTCAGGACTATGTCATCTGGCCTGTTTTTCCCTAGTGAAAGCGCCATATTCCAACAAGGCCACTGAAATGGGACCCGTTTGGCCGCATATGGGGCCGCCCCACAGCAGCTAGAAACATGGCTTTCTTTATAAAATTTTTGCTTTATGCTTTTGGAGCAACCATACGCCCATCCTCCAGCAGCACCCAAACTTTTGGGGCATCTTTCATAATATACAACCACTTCTCGTCGATGTGGATCATGTTCGCGAAATCCACAAATTGCCACCTGCATCCAACTTTGCGCGTGTGGTCTACAATCCACTGCAACTTTGCAACTCTCTGCTCTTGAGAGAGACAAGGCTTTATCAATTGAACGGTTCTTCTTGCCCCCAAGCCTTTCAAATACCGAAAAATCGTCAATTTCTCCATTCCCGTCTTCAAAGCCATTGCCCGGATTGTCCAGCGCCTAGCCGGGCTGATGCTCAACACCTTCTCTCACATCTCTTTGTAAGTCATGGGGGGCCTCCCGCAGTTGGTCTGATGGCGGCGATGGAGATTCAAAGCGCCTGGCTCAGAGATCTGGGCCCGAAATGCTCTTCTGATCCGTTGGATCGTTCTCGCATCACAGCCATACGCCACGGCCAGTTCGTCGATCAGGCCCTTGGGAGCCTGTTTTCTGTCGCCCTGCCTCTTCATAAGGACCGCCCCCACCTTCAGTCTCAGCGGCGTGGCCAGTTCTTTACAGGCAGCCTTGCTTTGCCGTCGCGAAGGCGTGCCCCTCACCAATGCGAAAAACTAGCCATTCGCGCCGCGAGGCACCAAACCGGCCGTTTTTGGGCTAAAGATTCCTTGTAACAAAGTACTGCCAAATCCTCAATACTTAATGGATTAGCTTGAAATTTTGATAGCACACTCCCAAACACAAACACAACTTTGGACAAAAAAAATTTAAAATTGGAAATGGGTAACATGGATAAGTAACCCCCCGAATTCATAGACGACAATTAATTTGGGATGGAGGAAGTACATCAAAGGATAGGAGGTTGCCAGGAGCTTTACTTGCACCCGTTCCACCCTCAAGGATCATCACCTGCGATGCGGCGGTGGAGTCCACAATGTGGCAGCAGGCCGTGCGCACTTCCCTGGTATGCTACTTTGCGAAGGGCAGCTACCCATGGCACCGCATGCATAGTAGCTGGAGAGACAAGGTATGCCAAGGGCCGGCCCATGCCCACCATCACCGCGTTGCCGACCATCGCCGGCGTAGGGCCTCAATCTCGGCCACACTGCGTGCTACATTCCCTGGTGGTGGGCAGGGAGACAAGCAGTGGCGAGCGGTCGCAAGCGGCCCGGGCCTCGTCGCAACGCCGGGGCAGACGATGCGCGGGGTGGCGGCGGTTGCCTAGTCTTGATCGAGCGGGCCCAGGCGCCGGCGGCAAATCGATGATTTCAAAATTTGGGGATGACACACCACACCAGCTGATGCGATGCGGTGTGGATTACGCCTGCTTGCCCCGAGCCATGTCCGCCTAGGCACGAGCGGGGCAGACGCAGGGTGCGGGGCAAGGAATCGCGCCTCCCTAGAGAGGTGGATGGCAGACAACTCAAGCAGCCAGGTGTGTGTGCCAGGCTGCTGAAAGAGCGGACGTTGTGACACATATGGTGGTTGGGTTCCTGCAATTATAAGCTTGAACCAACCATTATAATTGGAAAGCCCTGAAGCGAATGATTCCTAAGTAATTCACTGCTGCAATTCATGGCATGCCAACATCTAGAAATTTAGGATGCTTGCCTCACTGCGCCTGGTATAGGGGGACACAAGTACATATTTGATCAACACCATTATGATGGGCCATATTGCGCAATAGCAGGCAGATTCTTGTCCCCGGGAAATGACACATCTTCTGCGCTCCAAAGCCACCTCGCAACAGGTGACTCCCTGCATCGACAAGCAGCTGAGTATCCAGTGGATGGCACCCCAGAGGACCCAAAATTTAACTAGGAAAACCGTGTCACACATTCAACAAGCGGATTGAGTACCCAGTGTGTGGTACCCCTGAGGACCCAATTTTTCACACGAAAAACCATGTCACATATTCAACAAGCGGGCTGAAGACCCAATGGGTGGTACCCCTGAGGACCCAATTTTTTACATGAAAAACCTTGTGCCAACGTTGCCAACACGGGTGCCAACCTGGCCTGCAAGGCACGGACAACAACACGCAAAACTGTGTCACTACACACGGACAAAAAGTACACGATCAGCAAAACTACTGTAAAAACACGATCACCAAAAAGTACACGATCATAAACTACACGATTGCCAAAATTGTGTAGTTTTGCTGATGAAAGTACATGATGAAAGTACGCAAAACTGTCCACCTTAAGTCCATGGACAACCCGATAAATAACGCAACCGTACACGATTTCAACCGTGTACCCAGAACCAACCTTGTAAAATCGAGTTCCAAAATACACGATTTTAACATGATTTTTACACGGTTGTGCGCGATTGTACATGACTTTATACCGTGCAAAATGGCTGATTTCTTACCAGTGGCAGTGACTCATGGACAACCCGATAATACACGATTTTTAGCTATGGTATATGATGTTTCATTGCTCACAATTGAGTGCAGCTTGGGTGCAAATTTCATTACACAATTGGCTACACGGTTGATTTCCCAAACAAACGCGAAGAAACACAATTTCTAGCTGCACAACACGATTTTCAGCTCTTGCAAACTGACTCCAACAAGGGTACGCGACTAGGTACACGACTCATTACACGGAAAGAGCATGGTTCAGCACGATTTTACACGATTGTACATGATTTTCAGTTGTTGCCGATTGGCCCCACCAAGGATACACGATTTTACAAGAATTTTTACACGCATAACACGGTGTGTCATTTTCAAGACCGTGTACTTTGGCCGATTTTTTACTAGTGGCAGAATCTCTAACTCCTTATTATGTAATCAGGGCCACCCTGAATGCTTTGTTCTCTTCGTCGTCCACCTCCTCGTCGTTCGCGCGGGTGCCACCGTCGTCCATAGGTGAGTTGCCTTTGTCAGCCTGTTCAAATGCCTGTCTCAGCATGTTGTCATCGGCCTCCATAGCACGCGCGTTCTCTGCCTGCCCCATAGCTTGCATCATGGCTCTATCGTTGGCAGCAGATGTGGAGCGCAGGTGCACGAATTGGTGCACTAATTAGTGCAAAAACTTGTGCACCGATTGTGCGAAGCGGCTGAGTGTAGGGTCAAATCTGACGATCTGCAAAATCTGCATTTGGCCCATCTGCCCACCTCAAGGATCGAGTCGATCCTCACACGCCGAATGGGCGGCAGCCTCTGACAGGAGCACGCCAGACTTTGGTAGGTGAGGATCGCCTCGATCCCCAAGGGGGGCAAATGGGACAGTGGTTTTCTGGCACCCCCCTTGCCCTCGGCTTCCACCCCCCCTCGCAGAGAGTTAGGTGGTGCAGATCGCGTTCAACAATCTCATCGGCGCGCTTTTGCGCACTCGTCCCACGGATATCGGGGTTATTGTAGGCACCCTGTCCTAACCTCTGCGTTCATTCGACTGCTGCCTTCATGCTGACCCTGGTCATGCCTGCCGCTCTACACTGTGATCCTTCCTACAAGCATTGTGGCATAGTTGTATAACGGCAACACTCCCTGCTTGCCTTTGCCCCTGAGCACTCACCTGCATCATGGCTCCCCTGCATCCCATCCCTGCCTGCCTGTCCATCAGCCTGACCTGCTGTTTGGCCTTTGTCGCCCATGCATCACTGCTTGCACGTCCTTGTGCCTAGCTGCCTTAGTTCTGGCTCACACCACCGGTGGGAAGCAGGTACCTGATGCCCAACTCATATCACTGCTGGCTGGCAATGGAGCTTCTATCATACCATGCTTTACAGCCTGCTGTTGCTTAATATCCTGGCCTGACTGCCGGTTTATGTACCCCCAGTACTGGCTGCCTATTCAGCTCTGCCCCTGCCCACATCTGCACTGCTGCCTACCTCCATGGATCATTCCCTACACTCCTGCATGCATCACAGCCTGTATACCTGTGATTTTGCATCTCATGTTGTGTTGGCTCCTTGCCATGCTGATCTCCCTGTCCACATCTCTCCTTCCATGGTTGTGTACTGGCATTAGTGCCCACCTGCAAATCTATGTATCCACGTACAATCATGCTTCCCTGACTGCCACCCTACATCTGTGCATCCAAGAAAGCAAGCTCCCTGGCAGTTGCCCAAGGCGCACCCCAGTAGGTCACAAAAGGCAGCTTTTGAGCCCTTACACACAACTGGCTGCTTCTCATTCTACATGATACAATGATCTGTGCCAAAACGAAGAAGGGATGGACGTTGCCTTGCGTTGCAACACTGGTAGTTTGAGGGTGCCTGAAGAGGTGCATGTCTGGAGCTTGGACTCTTTCAAAAACCAGCTAATCATATATTATGTGTTGAGCTGTCCATCTCGGCAAAGATTCGTGATTTTTTGCGTGATAAGCGTCTGCGTAGGTGTCAACCAGCGATGTGTTTGCCGATCGGCGCTGATCTTGTCCCCTGGCTGTTTTCGCGGGTCAGGTTCAATGGCAAAGCTTGGGCCTTTCGATATTTGGATGAACGTATGTGAGGAAACATTAGGGGAAAGGGCGCAATTGTTGTGTTGGTACGAGCGTACAACAAACTGAAGTGGGGCCCAATGCAGTGGTGAACAAATCCGCCTGCAAAGGGCTTACCTGCAAGGAGGGTCACAAGTTTCGGTAGCAGGGGCCAACTCGTGAAGTGCATTGTTGGCGCCGCGTTTTGGGGGGGACGAGGACGGGGTGGCTTGTTCAGCGCATGTGTGGATTGTGGACAGCAAATTGTAACGTTCTCTTGGGTGCATGCCTGCACTCTGGCGGTACAGTCGCGGGCTGTCGTGACAGTGGACTTTGCGCGTCAGAAAGATTTCCTTGAGAGAAGTTTGACAACCAGGATTATGTAATGGATATCACCTGTCCGTCAGCCATATCACGTAAAACAAAATTAATCATAGTTACAACCTGCCTCCTATTGCCAGTGCGAATTTTTGCGCTGACTTGGAGCTGTGCAGGGCATCGTGCTGGTGGTTCAAGGGCGATGAAGCTGTGCTTGAAAGGGGTTTTGATGTGCTGCGGAACAAGCTGGCTTGTGCGACGCTGTCCCTGCTCTGTGGCAGGATCCAGAACAAAATTGACCCATTGCTGGCAGACACGCATCGCCAGTTCTAGAGCTTTTGGGAGCCAATGACGTCTCCTTGTTTCCCTTGGCGAGCAAACAAATATCATTGTTTTGCGTGCACACGTATTGTTGGATGCTGGGCAAGCAGGAGACTTTGAAGAACTTGCGCACATGAAATTTCGCATATACATTGGGCTGAAGACAATGTTCGCGAACTCTGCCACCAGCAGCACAACAGTGGCTGGAAACGGAACGCCGCAGCGGATAGGGCCCCAAAGCCTTTCAAACGGGTAAGCTGGTAGCTGGGGAGACGAGTGGAGATGGTGACGCACGATGCTGAGGACCCTGTGCATTGGCCTATTTTTTATTAGTGAGCATGGCTGCTGATTTGCCCCATATCCCCCACAAACACCGGGCTCAGTCGTCGTGGCTGATTGAGTGGCTATTCAATGGCGATCGAGCCGCCACACTGGGTCATCGCACCAAGTGAGCGCCACAGGCAGCAAAGGCGCAGCGCGAGACTATCGTGCTGGATCCCTTTGCCACTTCAATCGCCGGTCAGTCGTGGAGCAGGCAAGGCGCGGGTAGCAAAGAGCTTGGGCTGTCCCGCCTCGTGCATCCCCCATGCCCATCCCAGTGCACCTGCTCATTGATGGTGTACTCATAAAAGTCCTTGTACATGCTTCTTACCGTCTCAAAACGTACATAAAAGGCAAAAAATAGGCGATGGAAGCTGAATGCCTATGTACTATATACATTGGAGAAAAAGGGCCAAATAACACGTGTTCAAACGTGTACAAAGTCTACGGGCTTGGATTACTTTTGTGTTCTGAGCATGCAGAACGTTGATAAACGCATTTCATATGTGTTCGCAAAAACTGTTATTGGTCCTTTTTTTTGCTAGTGTATGTAGCGAACGGAAAGCGACAGAAGCCGTTCAAAACCTAAACGGAAACGAACGAGATTTGTTTTCAAAATTAAGGGAAAATAACGAAATTGAATCTCTATGGACACCTCTACTGCCTTCATTTTGGCAATCTAGCAAAGGCAGGAACTAGCGGGCCTGTCCACCTCTTCTGATAGGGGTCCGCAGGCTCCAGATCGTAAAGGATTCAACTAGCATCAAGGCCGTCTACACATACCTTACACGTACCTTTGGGTGGGAGAATCCGATGGCGATTCAGGGGTGAGTTAGTTGGCAAGGGGCTGGGCGTGATCAGCGCGCAGGCTGTGGCGCCAGTGACCTTATGGCCTGGCGCCTGATGGGGACGGCTTTCGGGTTCCATGGCTCCAGGTGCGCCGACGGAAAACACAGATTCTACGATGTCAACTACGATGTCATTTTCACACTGGGTGATGTCATCGTAGTGATTGTGGTGACGTCGAAGCAGCTGTTATGGTAGCAACAAGCGTCAAATGGCATCGCAGCTGGCATGGCCCAAATACCTTCTTATGGTGATGACGCGTGCCGAGTGGGGCGCCAGCGCCCTTTAGGTGACACGAAGAGCTATGCTCCACTTAATTTTCTATCCCTCCCACTCACAACTTCTGATAGGATTGTAAGTATTTGATATTTGATGTTCTGCCAGCTCTTTTCTGAGACCAAACGGTGGGGCTCCTTTTAGGGTGAGCGCAACCCAGATGAACATTGAGTTGTGGGATGTTTGGACGTTGGATTCCAGCGTGTGGGGGGATGTAGTTTCCTTGCTTATCGCTATTTCAGCAATGACAAGTAATGTCATGTGGGGACTGGGTTGGTAAAATCACAGGGCCGAACGCAATTGCCAGGGACCTGAAATTTTGCAGCCATGGCAGCGCTACTGTACGAGCGTTTTGCCTGCAATCGCGCCTGCCCCTGGGTCTCACATCGTACCGCCGTACCCCTGTCTATGACCCAAAGTGCCCAGCAGCAAAGGAAGAAATGTCGCACGATACATTTGTGCTGCCAGTACAAAGTGGATTAGATCCACTCGCGGCCTTGATCGAACAATGGCAAGGTAAATTAAAGCATCTGCGACAATGCTCTTTCTGTACAAGTGCCCATGACCATCAACTCAGCTTGTCCTTAACTTTGCGATTACAGCCAAAGCACTGAATCTCGGTGCATCGCAGGTGGCATAATCCATACAAATCCGAATTTCCGCTGCAGGAAATGGGCAACGTGGGAATAAACGCCAATAAAATGCACAGAGAGCACCTATTCTCTGTCGGAGACTAATGTGGCGTTCACTGCCCTATAGCTCCCCAGACTGTAGAGCTACATGGCGCAGCAACCACGCCAAAACGATCAGATAGTAAGGGGCCATAATACGTGTACTTATGTACACAAATGTGCGTATGTAACAACAAGGATATGGATGGCAATGCTGCCTTCCATTAGCATGTGGCATTGTTCAATATCAATTGCATGCCTCAAGGAGCATCGTAAAATCGAAACATGTATCACGTCATCCACTCATCAAAATGTATCAAATGGAAAGTTCTGCACATCGGCCCATCCATCACCAGAATATTCTCAGCCAGGAAGAGACATCATGATCGAAGGAGATTGGCAATGGTCCATGAGTTGCAACATGACAACCAAGAACCCTGTGCGGTCTTCAGATCCAAACATTGAGATTAATCTCAATGGAAATATTTCCTTCCATACTACGATATTGCGAAAAGCAAACATCACTCAATCGCTCGAACAGAATTCCCAGCCGAGACGCAAAATGATGAGCCAAGTTCTGTGGATTCCCTGCAAGATCTGGCGGCACAAATTTGTGCCTGAGCACGTGGTACCGGGTGACGACACGTCTGCTCAACAAAACTCGCACGTTCGAATTTGTACCTTGCTGTCTGCCACATCCACAGCTCCGATATCCCTCCCGTCGGGCAGCGTCGGCGTCACACACACCTGATCCCTCCCGCAGTGCGCGTCCACGTCACAGATACACTTGTCCGTCAGGGCACATCCCGGAAACTTCGCCACCTGAGCTTCGCCTATCGCCCTCCTGAAGAAGGCGTTCTGGAATACCCCGTCTGGGTCCATGCTCCTCATGTCGGTCAGAAAATCGGCGAGCCGCGGGAAGCGCTCTGCAGCGGGGGCAAAGTCCTCGCCCCAAAACGCCGCCCCGTTCTTCGCCCAGTGCGGCACACCGCCGAACTCGTGTATCAAGGTCTGGAACACGGCCTGCAAGGCCCCCAGGAAGACCGCCGGCTCGTCCGGGGCGACGGGGATCGCGAAGGCCACGTCGATGGCGGCCTTGTCGGCGCCCCAGGCCATGGACATGTGGTTCTCGCTGGCGCGGTGCACTCTGACAACCATGGGGGGCAAACAGGCGGCCATTGCATCCATCACCTGGCGCGACCTTCTCAGCGCCGCCGGAAGGTCCTCCAAGTCAACCGCAACGGACAGGTCCTGCCAGGGCGTGTCGAAACCGCAGTCCCCGGGCGTTGCGCAGCTGAGCGCGGTCAAGCTTCCCATCCTTCCCGTCGCGTTGCCGTTCTGCAGAGAATCCGCGCCCAGATCGCAGAAGAAAGATGCGTTCCGCTCTGCGTGCGCCAGGAGCTGCGCATCGCGTCCCTCCGCGGTCAATATGGACTGGCCGAACAAAACTTCGCCCTCGCTTTCGAAGGGCACAGCCACCCCCTCTGTAACAGCCACCTGTTTGCGCCCCGGCACCCAAAAGACGGAAAGAAGGTCGGCCGTCCGCGCCCTCTCAAACACGGCCAGGTCTTGGAGGATGGCCTCCTCGCCCATCACCTGCGTCTCCATCCTCAGCTTGATCAGGTCGCGAACCGGCAGTGTGACGTTCAACACCACTCCCATCACACCCAGATGGATCCGGACGCTTTTCAGCAGGTCGCCCGTCGCCACCACGACTTCCCCCCTGCCGTCCACGATGGTCATCGCCAAAGCCTGATCGGACAAGCTGGTGGGATGCAAGAGCGTGGACCCATGCGCGCCCGTGCCCAGCAGGCCGCCAATCGTGAGCTCCAAGAACTGCGGCATGGCGAGCATCATCACCCCCTCGGCTTCCAGTGCTGTCAGTGCGTCTCCCAGCTGCGTGCCCGCGCCTATGGTGGCACTCCTCTTGTCGGCGGCGACCTCCACGCCGACGAAGCCCCTCATGTCGATCGCAACGTCATCATCGCGGCCGGTGCAGATGATGTCGTGGAGCGAGTGGCGACTGCCCAGGGCCCTGACGCGCCGCCCAGCCGCCCTGGCTTCCCTCACTATCCGCTGGACCTCCTCCACGCTCGTTGGCGTCAAAACTTCACCGTAGATGCACGCCGCGGGGCCAAAGGCGCTGGACAGCAGCTGCTCCGTGCCGTCGGCGTTGGCGTCCGCTAGGCAGGTGCTCCCAAGGGCGAGTAGGCACACGGCGAGTGTCGTGGCAGACATTCCGCGAGCACCGCCCATGGGCATAAGCAAGTGTGGGCCGCAGAGTTTTCGGGTGGGGAGCACGGACGCGGCCTTTGAGCTCTGGCCGTCAGGTGTGCATACTTATGGGACAGGCCGGCCACGAGGTTGCGCGCAGTTACACCTGACATTTCCTCCAATGTGTAATGGATTCAAGCAGCACGGAAGCCGCCACGTACCTTACCCGTACCTCTGGGTGGGAGAATTCGATGGTGATTCAGGGGTGAGTCAGTTGGCACAGGGCTGGGCGTGAGCATCGCGCAGGCTGTGGCACGAATGCCTTTGGGCTTTCATTCATTTCATGCTCGTTTGTGGTGTCCCTATTGGATCTCCTCTATTTTCTGGAAAACAAATCAAACAGATGCTTCTCCTATTCCGTCAGAAAAGGTCGGTCTTTGAATTGCGATAGCAATAAGGAAGCCTCCCTATTTCCTGGCAACATGAGTTGACAGTACAATTTGATGCATCAAATTGCATTGCCTTCCTGGAACCCAAATGCGACCACATGGTTCAATCATATGAACTGTGTTTGCCCGAAGGACCTCATCCCAAATTGTAGGAAAACATAAAGAATAATATCAGCCCAACAGCGGGGCCAGCAAAACCGGCGGGGCCCCGGGGCGGCGGCTCTTGAATCGATGGGCTCTTCGCGAAACGGGCTTCAATGACATGATTTTGGTGTTGTTCACATGTGTCTGGAGTATATTGAATCATATGCCTGGTACTTGCGTTGCGCTCAGGGTTTCTGGATGTTGTGTCACCTGGTATTTTGTGTTGAAACTGGTGTAACATTGAGTTTAAAGTGTCATTGTCAATGACTCATTGATGCAACGTTGAATACTGCTGCAGCAGAGCCGCATTGAAAAACACATCGGAACACACATCAACGTTTGTCGCTATAGGCAAATTGTAATTGCTTTTGTGTTGCCCGGTGTTGGGTCAACAGCAATGCAGTTCTAATATTGCAATGACGTCTATGCAATTCTAGGTGAAGATGCATTTTCTGGGGAGATATCCATCCATACGTCCACCTCCATGATAGTATCGGTCTGTTGATGACCACGTCTACGGCACTATAAATATTACAATGTTATGAGTGTGCGTATCTGTTTGCATACAGAAGCTGAAAAATGCGCCCATGAAAACGTGCAGATACGTTGCATTGACGTGGCCATGTTGTACGTAGTCCCGAGATATGATTCAACCAAGCAAAGCCATGCTCCAGTCTTGGCTAAGCTGCTGGCTGCGGTGCATTCCTTGCAAGGGCTTCCTAACACGTCTCGCCTGGGACTCGCGCACATTTCGCCCTGGCAGAAAGGGGTTGGTGGGGGGCAAGGTGATGTGACTGCACATTCCCGCTAGCGAGAATGGCATGGATCACTGGCGTCAAAGGGTCTGGATTGCGCTCCAGAGCCTTTGATGCCAGTGAGGCGGCCACACCAGTTGTCCTCGCTGCCGCAGAAGAGTAAGTCGTAGCAGCAGCAGGTGGCCTGCATGGCTTGGAAATCAAAATTGCTTGCCGGTTGGTCCGAACCTCCCCTTAGCCGGAATGGTGAACGAGGGCTACAGTCAAGCAACCCGATCTGTAGGCCTACCTGGAGTCCAAATACGCAACACTATATGCACACGTACTTCCTCCGTCCTAGATCAATTGTCGTCTATGATTTGGGGGCGTTATTCTTCCATCATGAACCACATCAATTTTTAATGAAATTTCACTTTGTGAGTTTGGAGTGCACTATCGAGATTTCAAGTCAATCCATTAAGTATTGAGGATTTGGCAATACTTTATATCAAGGGTTTTTAATCTAGTAAAGCTAGACATTCGAGTCCAAAATGACCAACATTTACCTTTTTCCTAATGCTCAAAGGGGCCGTGTCTCATTTCTCCTTCTTGGAAATTGGTAGTTAAGGAAAACTTAAGCCCAATCTTTTCGATTTGGACCTTGCTTTGTAATTTGAGTCTGTCCTTGTAACGAATATTGTCTTTCAAGTAAACAACAGTCAATCTGGAATGGAGGAAGTATAAGAAAGCCATAAATACGCGTACTTTGTGCACACAATATGAGCCTGCAACAAACCTGGCTACAACAACGAAACAGATGACAATGTTGCCTTGAACAAACGCGCGCTATCGGGCCAATGTCAACTGTATTTTGCAGTACGATTCCTACATCCATGTGTCACATAATCGATTCACCAACGTATGCAGCGGAAAGTTCTGTTTGTACTCCTGCCCATCACGGAATTCTGTCCGGGCCAGAAGCAATAATATCCAAGAAATGTATGAACGGTTTATGAACCGCACATGAGTACCAAGAGCCCAGTGTTATTTTCAAATAATTAAGATTTTTAACCTTATAACAGTGTTGAAACGCAAATATTAACCAACCTCCCGAATTCCCAGCCGACACGTAAAACGATGGGCCAAGTTCGGTGGACTCCCCATAGAATATGGCCGCACAAGCAAGTGGTGCCGGGTAACGACGTACATTGTCAAGAAAATTCGCACACCCGAATTCTTGACCTGCTGTCTGCCACATCCGCAAGTCCGATCTCTTTCCCGTCGGGCAGCGTCGGCGTCACACACACCTGATCCCTCCCGCAGTGCGCATCCTCGTCACAGATACACTTGGCCGTCAGGGCACATCCCGGGAACTTCTCTACCTCAGCTTCGCCTATCACCCTCCTGAAGAAAGCGTTCTGGAATACTCCGCTTGGGTCCATGCTCGTCATGTCGGTGAGAAACTCGGCCAGCCGCGGAAAGCGCTCTGCAGCTGGGCCGAAGTCCTTGCTCCAAAACGCCGGCCCGTTCTTTCCCCAGTGCGGCACGCCGCCAAACTCGTGCATCAAGACTTGAAACACAGCCTGAGTGGCCCCCAGGAAGACCGCCGGCTCGTCCGCGGCGACAGGGATCGCGAAAACCAAGTCGATGATAGCCTTGTCGGCACCCCAGGCCATGGACATGTGGTTGTCGCTGGAGCCGTGCAACCTGATCAGCCATTCGGGCATACAGGCGCTCATGGCGTCCATCACCTGGCGCGCCCTTCTCAACGCCGCCGGAAGGTCCGCCAAGTCCACGGCGATGGCCAAGTCCTGCCAGGGGGTGCCGAAGATGCACGCCTCCGGCGTGTCGCAACCAGCAGTGGTGATGTTTCCGAACGTTCCAGTGATGGTGGAATTCTGCAACGGTCCCGCGGCCGGATTGCAGAAGAAAGCTGCATTGCGCTGGGAGTGCGCCAGCAGCTGAGCGTCGAGGCCCTCCGCAGTCACGGGTGAGATGGCCACGTCGTCGCCCTCGGTTTCGAAGGGCAAAGCCTCTCCCTCGGCCGCGAGCACCTTTTTCTGCCCGTGCAACCACAGGATGAAAGCGTAGTCCGCCGAGCGCAACCTCTCAAGGAGGCCCTGGTCGTTCAGGAGCGCCTCCTCGCCCAGCACCTGCGTCTCCAGCCTCAGCTTGATCTTGTCCCGCACCGGCAGTGTGACATTCACCACCACGCCCATCACGCCTAGGTGGATCCGCGCGCTTTTCAGCAGGTCGCCCGTCGCCACCACCACGTCCCCCCTGCCGTCCACGAGGGTCATCGCCGTGGCCTGATCGGACAAGCTGGTGGGATGCACGAGCGTGGATCCATGCCCTCCCGTGCCCATTACGCCACCCACCGTGAGGCCAGCGAACCCTGTGATGGCCAACATCGTCACCCCTTCAGCCCCCAGCCTCGGCAACACGTCCTGCAGCTTTGCGCCCGCGCCTATGGTGGCGGTCTTCTTGTCGGCGGCGACCTCCACGCCGGCAAAGGCTCCCATGTCGATCGCCACGTCATCATCGCGGCCCGTGCAGATGATGTCGTTGATCGAGTGGCGGCTCCCCAGGGCCCTGACGCGCCGCCCCGCCTCCAGCGCCCCCCGCACTATGCGCTGGACCTCCTCCACGCTCGCTGGCTTCAAAACTTCACCGTAGGTGCACTCCACGGGGCCAAACGCGCTGGACTGCTGCTGCCGGGTGCCGTCAGCGTTGGCGACAGCGAGGCAGATGCTCGCAAGCGCGAGCAGGCACGCCGCGAGTGCCGGGATGTGCATGCCTCGAGCGTTGCTATCTTCGTGGGCGATCCTGGGCGGCAGAATTTTCTCGGCTGCGGGAACGCGGCTGCTGCCTTCCAGGTTTGCGCACGAGGTGACCGTACATGTGGGGCATCCGATCCGCACGGAAGTGTGCGGTTGCACTTGGCGTCTGCTCCAGCACACACTGTAGTACGAACGCATACGTACAGGGGTATGTAATCGGGTTCAAATACGTGGCGCAAAGCCGCCGCGTAC
Source organism: Ostreobium quekettii (assembly GCA_905146915.1). Lineage (NCBI taxonomy): Eukaryota > Viridiplantae > Chlorophyta > Ulvophyceae > Bryopsidales > Ostreobiaceae > Ostreobium > Ostreobium quekettii. The sequence goes on from CAJHUC010001125.1 coordinate 17,395, forward strand.
CTCGCGGGCGGGAATGGCAAGGGGGCCGAAAGTTCTTCGGCCTCGATGCCACTAATGCACGAGATGTAGGGGTGTTTTTTCCCCTGATCAGGGGGATCACGACGTGCTAGTCATGACTAGCACATCGTGCCCTCGGACCCCTGTCTATGACCCGGCGCGCCCATTGCGGAACAACGAGCATTGCACGATCCACTTCAACTCGACGGGGCCCTCTAGCCACCGTGCCAGCACACTGGCAAAGTGAACGAAAGCATTCTCGTCAATGCTCTTTCTGTACAAATACCTGTGATGGTCAGCTCAGTTTATCCTCAGCTTCGCGATACAAATTAAAGCACTGAACCCCAGTGGTCTGTGCTTCGAGGAATCCACAAATTCAGTTTCACGTTGCAGGGATTGGCAGTTGGGGACGAAAATAAGTGGCTGCCTTTGGACCCACCGCCCCCCTACCTGACAACAAACCCCGCCCGCACACTTCTCCATTACAGAAGGGCAACCGGAGACCCTGCACTCCTGCGCACTCTCACGCCAGAGCAGCTGATACTAGACAGGTGGCAGCATCACCGCTCCTTATTGCCGTTCGCGAGAGCCTCGCAGAAGCTGCACATGGCCTGCAAGGCATCGAAAGTCGAGAACACTTTGGCTGTTGGCCCGAACTTCTCTTGGGTGGCGGGGTGAGCGAGGGTGACTATTAAACAGCAAAGTCACCCGGGGCTGTAGGGGCATAAATTCGCGATTTCATGTTGTTTCAACGACGCGCAGACATTGGAAAGCCAGAAATGCGCGGAATGACGCGCGTTGGGCCAACGTCAACTACGTCTTGCAGGGAGCCCTATGAAGACAAGTGATCTATACTACCATAGACACTTAAAGCATCAAGCAGAAAGTTGTGTGCACATGCACTTCCATCGCCAAGATTCTGTCAGCCTCAGAAACATGATGGTCTAAAAACGATACCATTGGTCTCATGGATCGCACAGGACAACCATGACCCCAGTGTGGTCTTACATCAAGCCATTGAGATTTCCATGCACATCACGACATTGCAACATTTAGATATGACCCAATCGCTCAATGAGAATTCTTACCCGAGACGCAAAATGATGGGCCAAGTACGTGGCGCAGTGTAACCACGCGCCTGCTCGAAAACTTCGCACATTCGAATTTGGACCTGCCGTTTTCCACATCCGCAAGACCGATGTCCCTCCCGTTGGGCAGCGTCGGTGTCACACACAACTGATCCCTCCCGCAGTGCGCATCCTCGTTGCGGATGCACTTGGCCGTCAGGGCGCACTCCGGCAACTGCTCCACGTCAGCTTGACCCAATACCCTCGTAAATAAGGCGTTCTGGAACACATCTTGTGGGTCCATGGTCTCCACGTCGACCAGCAAATAGCGGCTGGCCCTCGCGTCCGCGCATATCAATGGTATTCTTCCCTGACCTAATTTGGGTAGTATGGCGCTTAGAGTGCCCTTGGTAGGCGGCTCTCTGAGTCTGGTGCAACTTCGCTGCGGATGCCAATCGCCACCCTTCTGTGAAGCTCATGAGCTTGACAGATCAGTCATCGACTTGTTGATAGCAGTGCGCCAATTCATTTAAATACACAACGCGATTGGTCAGTTTGCAACATTGCCGCCCTGTGCACTTTGCGATGCACCTGTACATCGAACAGTGACACGCTGTTACTTATGACTGTATTTTGGACTTGGAGCCGCACGCCCTCACAAAATTATCTCCTCTGCCGCATATTAGTTGTCGTCTATGATTTTTGGTGCTACTTCTCCATTGTTCCCACATCATTTTTCAAAGAAATTTATCTCAAAGTTGTGCTTGTGAGATTGGAGTATACTATGAAAGTTTCAAGTCAATCCATTGAGCGTTGAGGATTTGGCGGTACTTTGTAACAAGGTTCCTCTCGGCAAAAGGGCCGTTTTCGGACGTTGCGCTGAAAACAGCCATTCTTGTCTGTTTTGAGGAGGGCTCCTTCGCAGCAGCGAAAGAAATCCGTCCTTGCGAAATTATCCACACCGTTCGGAGTAAATATCGCCAGGATGCTTGCAGAAGTAGGGCAATAGGAAACGTTTCGAAGGCCTTGATCATCGAACTCACCGTGGATTGGAGTCTCAATTCAGGCTTAATCTGGTGGATCGAAGCGACATTCCGGACCCGGATCTTTTTGGCCAGGGCTTTTCGAGCTCCTTCGGCGCTTCGAGGGCAACTGAGGGAGGTCTGCCAATCCTCTTAACAAGGGGCCAGATGTGGTGATGGCTATCACTCCAGTATAGCGCAAAGGTTTAGGGAATTGGGCATTGTCTCAGGAATCGCGATTTGCTCAGGAATTTCAAAGGAATGGGTGCAAGGGGGATGGCTACAAAAGCGAAATCGGGTATTTTGCAGCGAGGATACTTGCTAGGTTCCAATGGATTGTGTACCGCGCACAAGCATCGGTTACGATATCCACAGACAGTGGCTGTTTGCGGACTTTCTGCTTAGGGACCCGCGCAAGCCCCAATTCAAGCATCGACTGAGGCGAAATGTCCAAGCGAGTCTACCAAACAGCCTTGCAGCGACAGTCCCCACTGATCCCAGACTTCGAGTTTTTAGGCGTTGGTGTTTTACACTCGTGGGATGTCCGCCAATCGGAAATCAAGAAAGCCAGGGATATCCGGCATCGCCAACACAGCGGCCATGGCCGCCTGAAATAAGGGCACGTTCGAGTGCATTCGGCAAGAGCTATGCCACGTGCTAGATCCTGTCCTTTGCACTAGGAAAAGACAGGCCAGATGACACGGTCCTGACACGGTCTGCTCAAAATTCAACTGCGTACTTTCGGCAAATGTGATCCCAAAAGTACACAATTAGTACACAGATTGACACAGTTTCAACCGTGTACCCTCAAACAACTGTGTAGACTAAACGGTTTCCTAGAATGCAAGGTTAAAACTATGTCAATGTGTGCACTAACTGTGTACTTTTGGGACTACATTTGCCGTAAGTACACAGTTGGATTTTGAGCAGACCGTGTCAGGACTGTGTTATCTGGCCTATTTTTTTACTAGTGTTGGCGCAATTGTGGCAGCCACTGGTACTGCAATTTCCAGTCAAGGGAGTGGCCCCAAACCAGGGGGGTCTGCAAGACAGTGGAAATTGAAGTTTTTGGACCGCGTCATGGTAATTTTGCCGGGGCAGGCTACAAGGGGTGAGGACCAAATGTTTCTCTTATAAGTTCTAATCTACGTTTGAAACCCAATATTTACGATTCTGGCCTCCGTTTATGATTTAGGCGCAGTTTTCGTGACGACACTTCTCTCTCAAATAGGCGAAAATTAATATTGGGCGAATGGAAAAAATAATCTAACTTATCACCATATTACCTTCATTACAATAATCTTGCCCATTGTCCAATTTTGGTACAACTTTGCAAGATCAAATCACCAATTTTTGTGAAAAAATTTTCAACCCCATTTCCTCTGGGTGCCCTCTAAATATTCTAGGATTTGGCCTAAAACTGTGCTTTCTGAATCGGCGCCGATTGGGGATCCGCAGGGTCCTGAGTCGCTCCCATCCCAGAAGTGCCGAAACAAAATTGTTATTGCCTTCGTGGCGAAGGGCAGTGCCCCTCCCGTGGCATATCGCTTGCCAAACACACTCAACCGTGCTTAGATCCCCATCGAAGAAGCCGGTTGTCACGGCATTGACGATGGCAGAAATCGCCACCCTCCCTGATATCCGATGCGAGAATTTGCAGCAAGCAAAAAAGGCCAGCACCCAAGAATCCCAACCTTGAGCTCTGTGCCGGCTGTCACTCTGAGGTTGTGTTGTAACTTCACTCTGACACTGTTCCTCGATTGCTCCTTGAATCGAGGCTTTCGCGCGTGGCTGGGACCACACTCGAGACAAAATATTGTATCTCTGACCGCTCTATTCGCGTTCCATCTTTTCAATTGTCGATGCAAGTTTCGACTTCTCCACTCCGTCGTGGAAGCCATTCCCCTAGTCGTGCGCCGTTGATTACGGCGATGGCCACTGCATTCCTTCACACCTCTTCGAGGGCTTGGGAGGCCTTGCGCGGTGTCCCTCACAGCAGCGATGGAAGTTCAAAGGTCGCGACCGAAAATATGGGCCAGAACTGCATCCCCGAATTGATCAATCGATCTCGAGTTTGGGCAGCGAAGCCGCGGTGACTTCCGCGATCAAGCCCACCAAGACGAAGTTTATGCCGCTTGGCTTATTTGCGGTTACCTCTCCGAGCTTCTGTCCAAACGCCGTGGATAGTTTTCAATGGGCACTGCTGTTTCGCCACCGCGAAAGCGTGCTCCCCAAAACAGCCAAAACGGTCATTTTTGCGGAGTTGGGAAAAAACGCGTATTCTCTGGCTGGAGGAACCTTATTACACAATACTTCCAAATGCTCAATATTTAACGGATTGACTTGACATGTTCCCTGTATACTTCCAAAAAGTAGACATAGTCTTGAACAAAATTTCATTTGAAAACGGATTTTTGATAATGAAGTGGAGCGCCAAAGCCATAGAGCACATGTGATTTGGACGGAGGAAGTAGTCAATTTGTCACCAAATTCACATTTTTGGGTCGATTCTTGATTGATATGGACCTTGGTGTCTGCAGGTATAACATACAGAAAGAAATTCATGGCATGAGAAAATTGTCTCTGTTCACTCCTGTCGGGGGCACAATTTCCTACCGTTTTGTCCTCTCCTTGTACCAGTGTGTTCATAAATTTTTGGGGGAAATGGTTTTAAGTTTTGTTGTAGACAATAAATATGCATCACGATCCCTTTCAACAGTTTTGAATCGTCGTTTTCTTACTTTTCGTGGACCATCGTTTCAACTGTGCTGAATTGTACCTCCAAAAGCAGGCTTGAGACTTACATAAACGCAGATCGTATTTAAGTTTGCACGCATAAAAGTAGTTTTTATATTTTCACACCAAAAAAGTAAAAAAATACGTAAATGCAACTGCAAATATCCGCCTGTGTATAAAAAAACAGTAGGATTTGACTTGGAGAGTCCAGATGGTGGCAGCCCGACGCCTGGAGTGGGCAGAAAACAAATATTGCTCGGCGATGCCGTTTGTTTTGCCGAGGGCCAGGTGAACGCTAAGCAGCATATGCTCCAGGAGACGCGAGGATTGATGATTGCACGCGATATTCATCGTGTAACCTATGTGACCCAACGAGCCGCGAAAACGCAAACAAATTCGCACAATATTCCCTTATGCAAATTTTACTTTCTGCACGTCAAAATTGCAAACGCAAAAACGTAACCGTGAGTGAAAATCCTGTCCAAAGTGATGGATTTGCAATGATTGCTGGACTCACAATATGGCGTCTTTTCTGTTGTCACCAGCGTGCACGATCTGTTGGAACCTAGCACATCTGCAACGTTGATACCCTTGCACAGATCAAGGTGTCTCTTGGCTTTTGGCCTCAGTACTCGAACAGAACTTGTCAACGCCCCACTTTCCGCCACAAAACCCCAATCTTTGCCCTATTATTTCTGTTTGGACGTTGGACACATCTTTTTTCTCATAACGAAACACCAGGTCATAAATCTCTCCTAGCACTGGCAAAAATTCGACCATTTTACGCGGTGTAAAATTGGACAAAATCGTGTTAATATCGTGTACAAATCGGGTGCTTCAGAACATGATTTTACACGATTGCTATAATCGTGTAGTTTTCAACCCTGTTTAGCACACGAAAGGGGTCCACCTTACCACCATGGGCAACACGACAAAGCACACGGTTTTGCACGATTTCAATAGTGTACCAGCGGCAAATGTGCATTTTGTGATTAGTACACGATCGGTACACGATGGTCACACGACTTTTACACCATTCTGACACGCGCAACACGGTACACGAATTTCTGGACCGTGTACTTTGGCCGATTTTTTACTCCTATAGGGGTAGCTCAGATCGATAAATTGCGGAACCCAAGGCAGGCTTGCCGTGTCCCAGATTAGGTTCCGGCACAAGCAAAAATGTCGTTTTAACTTTTGGCATATTGTGAGAACGGCAATATTGCCTGCTACGCTTGAGGGCTCAATGGATAGATGAGGGGCATCAATGCTGTTTTAGACAAATTCTCTGACTCACGCGTTTTCACATTCGTTCGGACCAATTGGGTAACGGACAAGACATTTGTAACAGAAGTAGCGCTGCTTTACATGTATAGAATGGTTGCGATGGCATGGTGAACTGGCGATATGACAATGGCCCATTAGAGATCGCCGAGCCCTGGGCTGGATTTCTACCCATCACATTTTGCTGAGAACAGGCATCGTGAGGAGAGAACTTCACCCCGAGGACTGGCCTCTCCTCGTGCACTTTGCATTTGCCCCAGACTCTCTCCTGAACGGCCAGGACACATGCCAGGACGATGAGGCACTTAACGAGAATTCTCACTTTTCTGGCGCAATAGACAACCATTCTGAAGGGGATTGGAAGGTTCTGAAGGGCGTATTCGAGGAGCCGTGGCCACCCTCTCCTGCACCAATAGAAAGCGCCATTTTCGCCACGCCAATTGCAATGCCATTTGATGCTAATTGATGCCATCGCAGCCGCTTTGTGCCGTCGCAATCTCTGTGATGGGGCGCATAGTGTCGCAATAGCGTAGCAGTTAGCACCTCGATAATGGTGTTTCTCGCTCGTTCTGAAGCTGGTGGCCCCTTGAGGATGCCAGCTGACCTCCACCAGTAGTAAAACACAGGTTAAATACACTGTTTGGGTTATTATGTATCGTGTTAAACGTGCCAAATCGCGTAAACATGATGTTAAATAGTGCATTTATCGTATTAAAATGGTAACGAACTATGCAGTAACGATTGGGTGAGCATGCATGAATTTTTACATGTTTTGGAAAGGGTTCGCATTCAATGATTGACTTGAAACGACACAGGGGACTTGGCTGTTGAACGCATCGGCGATCCGTTTACTGCCTAACTCGCACAGTGACCAAGATAGTTGAATTATCCCGTCATTGGCGTGCGTTACAATTTTCGCGGCCAAGATCGTCGTCTGCTCAGCTTTTTGTGACTTATACCAAGGAAATAAATCCACCTCTGGCATTGCGTATTTCGATGTCTGCTAGAGGGTGTGTTCAATGATCGGCATCATCTTCATGGCCAACCTCTCAACATGCCGTCGCGTGATTTCCCAAAGCTCCATTGAGCGGTACCGTGTGAGGCCTTTCTGACGCAGATTGCTCCAGGTATAAGCGTATGGAGAGTAACCTACAATACAAACGTGAAGGTCTGGAATGGCTATACCTAACGTGTAGGCACCGATGTTCTGAGCGTACTTAACTTCAACGCTCAAAACTCTGATGCCCAGAAATGATGGATATGGGACACTTGTGTAGAGTGGCTGCAGGCGCCGGAGTGGCCAACGCAAACGCGGTTTTTCTGGGGCCCTGTGTCTGCTTACAGTGCCCTGCGTTTCATTTCAATGCACAGCGTTGAACCCAATGCTGGTTCCTATACACAGGCAAAACACTTGATACGTATCAAGTGTAAACAACGACTGCCCTTGATGCCCATCAATGCGCACATAAACGAACTGGTGCCCCTTCCTAATGTACACTGCGGAATTTTCGGTCTCGGGACGGGTATACGGCGTCCCGAGCGGTCCCCTAAACCTCAAACCTACACTCTCGGGACGTGCGGCATCGCACACGCGGCGTGCCGCGCCCCTTTATACTGGTGCGCTGCGGATATATCCCTCAACTTGAAAATATCAGGTCCTATCATTCAAGCACCTGCACACACACGTGGGTCACACACTGGTAAACATAGGCGTGTCATACACGTGTGACCAGCTGGGAAACAAGATACTGCGCCTGTGGTTCCAAATCGTTGTTGATCGCGTCCTGCACATGGCCCCCAACATGTGGATGACGGCCGTTGCCGTGTGTCTGCTGACCCTTGGGGGCATCCGTATCCCATGCGTCAACGCCGAGGGTGGCGAGCAGCACCTGTCCAGCGCTTGGGGCCCCGTGGAGTGCACCTACGGAGACGTTCTGAAACCAACGAGCGTGGAGGAGGTCCAGCGGATAGTGAGAGATGCGCGAGCGGCGGGGCGGCGCGTCCGAGCCCTGGGCAACCGCCACTCGGTCCACGACGTGATCTGCACCGGTGGCGATAATGACGTGGCGGTGGACATGGGGGCCTTCACCGGAGTGGAGGTCGCGGCCGACAGAAAGAGTGCCACAATGGGCGCTGGCGCGCAGCTGGGAGAGGTATTGACAGCGTTGGAGGCCGAGGGACTGACGATGCTCTCCATACCGCAGTTTTCGGAGCTCACAGTGGGTGGCGTGATGGGCACAGGCGGCCACAGCTCCACGTTCGTCCATCCCAGCAGCCTGTCCGACCAGGCCACGGCGATGACCCTCGTCGACGGCAGGGGAGAGGTCGTGGTGGCGACGGGTGACCTGCTGCGGAGCACCCGGCTTCACCTTGGAGTGATGGGTGTGGTGGTGAATGTCACACTTCCGGTCCGCGACCTGATCAAGCTGAGGGTGGAGAACCAGGTGTTGGGTGAGGAGGCGATCATGAACGGTACGTCCATCATCGACAGGTGGCGCACGGCAGACTTGCTGCTCTTGTTCTGGTACCCTGACCAGAAGCAGATCCTCGTGTCGGAGGGACAGGTGGTGCCCTTCGACAGCGCCGGCGAGGCCTGGTTCCCTTCCACGTTCAGCGTGCCGATACGGGACGCCATGCTCCGGGCGCACGCCGAGCGCGACAACGATTTCTTCTGCGACCAAGGCACGGAGTTCCTCATCAATTTCACCCTCACGGGGAAGTTCGGCGAGCTGTCGGCGGTCAGCTGCGCCAGGCCGGGCTCCTGCGCCTTCGACACGCCCTGGCAGGACACGTCGATCGCGGTGGACCTGGCGGACTTTCCGGCCGCTATGAGGCGGATACGCCAGGTGCTGGACGGCATGGCCACCTGCCTGCCCCCCTGGCTGATCAGGCTGCACGGCGCCAGCGACAATCACATGTCCATCGCACAGGGAGGCGACAAGGCCGTCATCGACTTGATCTTCGCCATCCCGGTCGCGCCGGACGAGCCGGCGATCTTCGTGGGGGCCGCTCATGCCCTGCTCCAAGTCTTGATGCACGAATTTGGCGGGGTGCCGCACTGGGGCAAAAATGGGCCGGCGTTTTGGGGCGAGGACTTCGCCCCCGTTTCAGAGCACTTCCCGCGGCTTGCTGATTTTCTGACCGACATGAGGAGCATGGACCCGGACGGCGTGTTCCAGAACGCTTTTTTTGCGAGGGCGCTGGGCGAGGAGGAGAAGGGAAAGCTGCCGGGCTGCGCCCTGACGGCCAAGTGTATCTGCGACGAGGATGCACATTGCGGGAGCGATCAGGTGTGCGTGACGCCGACGCTGCCTGACGGGAAGGACATCGGGCTCGTGGATTTGGAGGACAGCAGGTCGAGAATTCGGGTGTGCGAGTTTTCTTAGAGGGGCGCCTGGCTTCACAACACCACGTGCACTTCAATATCCCAGCTTGTCTTCTGTCAGTGCGCGACTGGATAGAACTTGCGTGTGCAAGCAATGGTAGGAATATTCCAGTTTCACCATCCTACACTTCGCCGGACGTGCAGGGGACAAACCCAGGGGCCAGTAACCCAAATTCATTGTGACAATTGTAATGTTCGTAAGAGCAATATAGTGCCAATCATACCTAAATTTGCTGACACTAGGTAACACAGTGCCTGCAGTCTACAGGCGCATTGCTGCTTCAGATGCCACCAAAACGGGTAATGTCAATTTTCTTGTGAAGTGATCATAGTGTATGGACACAAGATGATGCGAAGGATCTGAGTGGCCAAGTTCAGGGTCCGGGATGAGATTGACGCACGGGTTGAGTTTGTCTGTCTTTTCTTTTGTTTTTTTTTTGTGGGGGGAGTTGGGGGGCTGTACGATTTGAAGACTGGTTAATCATGGCTAGGATTAATGCACGGACTGGAACCCCGGCTGGAAACACATAGAAGTGCCAACCTGGTGGTGTCCCTTGGATGCTCCAGGTTTTAATATCATAATGGCTTTTGCCTGGAATGTGCTCACAAAGTCCCCAGAACGGGCCTGGAATGTGGCCCAAATTTGCATCTGCGAATCACTGGTACAACTGCTATTACCTTCACTCCAAACAAGATATGGCACATAGCACAGATCCGTTGCATTCTCCACTATGAGAAATCTGAGGGAAGACACAGCAGTCCGCCTTGCAGCTGACTCATGCACAAAGAGTACAGTACAATACATGCATCATCAAATGCAGCCATTTGCAGAGTCTTCCAGAGTCTTCAAGCATTTACTAAATGCAGAGCAGTGCCAATTCGAGACGCTGAATCTACCTCTCGCCCTTAAAAACATTCCTGTACTTGTGGCGCCCCAGTAGCCATTTTGATATGCTGAATCTCCCTCTCGGCCTAAAAGCCATTCTCGCACGTGTGGCGCCCATTTCTGCTCCAAGCATTTGCCAGTAGCCATTCCTATCAATCTGTTCACCACAGATGGCCAGGTCAAGGAATCCTATCATCAGAACAGATTTGCATCTTAATCTTTCAACGAAGCTGCTGCAATATTTCCCACTGCGGAACAGATGGACTCAAGATCTCCCGCCTGCAAATTCGACTGGTGCTGAATCCGCCCCTCGAGCGACTGCTAAAGTTGCACAGCACAGGGCAAAGGCTACCTGTGTGCAACTTTGACTTGTGCAAAAATTCACCTCGATTGAACAATCCACGGCACACAAGTCTGCAGCTCGATCGAAATAGTTGAATGATTTTGCACACCAGCTCAGCGCAGGGTAACGTTGCAGTCTGCAGAGCCAATCTGCACCAAAAACAAGCTCCCCAAAAAGCACATTCAACAGTTCATATAGTAGTAGAGGAGGAATTGCAATTAGCAAAACTATCTCTGCTAGGAGCCGTTCCTCCCTGGGTGAAGGTGATTGCGGCACTCCATTCCTGTATGGGGTGACCTACCTCTATCAGTCACTCCCCCCTTCTATTGCCAATCACCACCATGCAATCACCAGGAACGCATTCTGGCACACAAGTTCTCAAGCAGATCGTCTCCCTGTCACCCACATGGCGCCATGCGCTACCTCTAACAAATACTCTCTCCTTGTCCTGCCAATCACTGCGCCGCAAATCCCAGAGCGGTGCCTGGACTGACTTCTGGTCATTGTACATAAAATATTCACCTCTGTGTCAACTAGGTGTGGACCAGGTTCAAATGGCCACAGATGGCAAGTTGAGTGGCCCTTCTGGCAAAGTGGAAATCGCTGTGGGCTAGTTTTCTGTTGGTTGCTCCAGCCGATCGACCTCACCATTCCTTCCCCACAGAACCCGCTTCCAGAATCGTATCCAAGGATTGCCATCCACCACAGCAGTGACCAAGTCTTGGTTGGAGGGCACATGTTTGATCATGCCATTGTGCAGGCCTGTGTTGCCAAATACGAAGTCCAGCACATTGAGATACTTGCTCCTGCACCCACAGCAAGTGCACTTGACATCTGTTTGTAAATCGATGGGCACCACATGCTGGCAACTGCCCAGGTGAGGCAAACAGAATGACATCTGACTCTGTTACTTTTGCTTGGGCACAACGTTGCTGACTAGTCGGTCTGACTGTATCTTTCCAAAACCTCCATCAACACAGGCCCAAAAATTGTTAAGCGACATAGGAACTCAACACCTCAGAATTGTTCACTGTCCATTTCATGCTTTTCCCCAATCAATGGGACCCTTTCAGTGTGGAACAAATCCTTATCACTTCCCAGTGAGGACCATGGATGCGATGCCAGGGAGGACTCCCTGGCAGGGGAGGGAAAGGGATTCCTCCTTTAGGGGAGGGATCGAGCCTTCCGCCTCCAGATAGACAAGGTAAGCATAGACCACCACACGCGAGGTGGGGATGGCCGTCAGGTTTTGTCACCCTGTATGAGCAGTAACTACTGTGGGATTCCCAAAGCTCATACTGCCTTCAGTAATCAGCCCACAGTCTCTAGATCAATGTTCAGAGTTTTAACGTTGTGCTTTCATGAACCCGCCCTTATGAGTTCCTGTGCATGCACTGCTACATCCAAGAAACAAAATTGTACAAGCAACAGTTACAGAACAATGCCTTGTTCTGCCCTGTGAAGCTGCACACGCCCCTTATTCTAGGCATGGGTGGCACCTGGACTGTTCAATGCAACACAACAATCTGGCACAAGAACCCCAGCAAAGGCACAAACACAACAATTCCATAAAGTACCTGAAAACATCCCTGTGCCTCCCTTCATCGTCCGAGTAGCAGTGCATAATGGCTGCCGTAGCCAAGCTGAACATCACAATATCCAGGCGGGCAGTTCTCAGCCAGGTAGGGATGGGTGCTCCCCACTCAATCAGGCAACGCGCAAAGGACTCTGTAGCACGTGACAAGCAGTACAGAGCCAGCTCCATTCTACGGCTCTTCTTTTCCGCCAACGTGGCCAAACCCGTGATCCACAACCCAGAGGTGGTTATGAAGAGTGAGCTGCTGCCAAATAGTGTATGCGTACTGCATGCTCCTGATGAGACATCCAAACATAAGAATCAAGAACCCTATGACATAGATCAACCAGAATGCCATTGAAGACATCACTGACTACCGACAGCTGGGATGCAATGACAAACAATGGGCTGCTACCAGTGGCGAAAATTTGCTGCACGGCAAGACAGCGATGAGAAGGCACTCAGAATTCATGTAAATAATGAAGCAGCAAAGATTAAAAAGGGGCTGAGCAAGGGCTAAACTCGAGAACCTTTGTGTGCAGTCTGGGGGCTCTGCAACGATGTTGTTGGCAGTTGCTCCCAAATTCCAATAATGGCCAACAACAAAAAGACAGAAATGCAGAATAAATGTGCACTGAAAAAGAAGCCAGGGTTGCCTCCTCCCACCTGTGTAAGCAAGGGTAATGAACAACGCCAGGAACATGGTGGATCGCAAACTTCCCCGCAACACTCGTGGGAAAATCCTATGGGCATCAGTGACCAGCTTCTTCCTGTGCACGATCATGGCAGGCACCAGGTACACTGGCACATACACCGGGAAGGCCCGCACATAGGCCTCGGGCAGCATGCCCACCATGTGGGAAAGGCAAGACTGGCCTGGGTGCAACAGCTCGCAGGCCTTGCGGGTGTAGAAGGGCAGGTGGCTGGTCCCCTGGACCGCAGGGAGGGTGGAGGAGGGCCGGCCTGTGGTGGCGTTGGCCTTCACTAGCTCCTGCACTACAAACACTGCCCTTGTCATCTCCTTCCAGGCAGAAGGCCAAAGTTTGCAGTATCTTGACGAATGCAAACAGACAGATTGGCGTCATCCATTGACGGCTCAGTTGGATGGCTCAGTTTTTTGTTTGCTGTGATCGGCTGCGCCAGGACCTGTCCTGAGCACTGTCAGACCTGTCCCATGCATGCTGATTCAAACATTATGCAACACTTGACTTCAACCAGTTGTGGTAACACACTTTGGGAGGCGACATGGTGTCAGGTTCCCCATTCCATTCAGGATGCCTTCGTTCATTCCATGTGACCGGGCAGTGGGGGGTACAAGTGGCAAAGGATGTGCAGATGAAGTTTGTCACACAACGCTGAACTTGTTTCCATTTCTTTTTGCTTTTGTAGTCCACCCTTGTGTATCCCAGGACAGCTGGCCTGCACCACATATCAGGTGGGACAGTGGAGCATCAGCTGCCCATGTCTGTGACTGTCATGAGGGCTTACACTACACGACGGTGCCTTGGGGAACAGGTTAGGCGATCATCAGCTGTTTTTTGCCCTGTGCACAGCACTGCGGTCTGTTGGCTGTACACTGTTGCCAACATGAACACAATTTATCCAACTGTGTTGCAGGGATTACTACTGGTGGTGGACATAGCCGTTTTCAACATTCGCAGTGTTATCTTTCCTGTTCTTCACAGTTGCAATTTTTTCCTTTGTGCAAGTGGTTTCCAAGAGGCCAGGCAGCAGCAGGTATAGCGTAAGGAGCTATTAGCTAGTGGGAAGCAAAGCTATATTGTGGATCTGCATGTGCCTGATGTCACCTACATTTAGCAAAGGCAATTGATGTTCCTTGATTGGAAAATGAAAGCAACTTTAGATTTCGCTCCACCCATGAGTGAATGTTTTGTGATCGATGCTGGTATTCACTGCAGCCAGCGATCTTTAGTGCTTATGGCTACCACTTGAAAAATTTGCAATATTATGCACCCTCAATCACTGCTCTCTGCTTGACAGGACATCAGGAATATTCGAAAAAAGTTTGATGGCTGTATGCATGTCATCGTCTTGAAGCTGCTGACTGTTAGGCAGTGCTTTATGAGATGTAAGGACAATTGGATTTTACTAAATTGACTCACCCTGACAGCCTGCCACACATAGGCTGGCTTTCCAGAATGCCTCCTGATGAAATTGACATAGGAACGGGGCATAGCCTGGGGCATGAAGATGAAGGAATGTAGAATCTGGCAGCAAGCGATGCACATCAGGACTGTGTCTCCATGGACCCATCGAGTTGGGGTCAAAAGGCTCCGGAGCAACGGTGGAGCTGTAGACTTGTTGCCACACCGGATAAGGAGGGTGATACCTCGGAAGAGGATGTAGATTGCCAGGCTGTTATGACGAACTTTAGTACTGTGAAACACAAAATGCTTGAGCGGATGTACTGCAGAGTCGAGAGTTGCAAATATCATTATGATTGACCCCATGGCAGATTGAAATCATAGCAATCAACTGTGAGATGACAGTTACAAACATAAACATAGTTGACACCTAGGCTTTAGCAATTTGAATATTCAGCATTGAACCGTGCATCACCAAAGGTTGCAGTAGAAAACACAACAGGAAGGGGGGAGGCTTGGAATAGAAGATTCAGTGCAACCAAGGTGAACAGGCATTGGAATGGGCACACACTCTTGAACCAAAAAATTTTGTGAGGTGGGAGACAACAAGCACGGACAACTGTAACTCGCAGTTTTTCTTTCTGATTGATCGCATGTCCTACCCTGTCAGCAGCAGTGTTGGTCCTGCACAAAGTCCTGCAACAAGGGCTCGCCAGTCAGCCGTCCTGTGCACCACAACACACAAGATGTCAGCTGAGCTGATGCAAACAAGGGATGACAACACACCCGCGCCCAAACAAGTTGTCTAGGACAGCAATGAGTTGAACCCCCAGCTAGGGTGATGAATTGGGCCCATGGGGCAGGCATTGACTCATGTCATGGACAAACAAGGCCTGCATCCTTCACGATTTCCCCATCTACTGGCGACTCTTGCACCCCGCCCACCGAATTCAGAATAGCCACAATGCGCACCGGTCGAAAGCTGCCTATGAAACCCTTCCACTCCCTTGTCACCGGAAGCTGACCTTCTCAAAGGGCAGTAAGACTCTCCCCCCCCGGCCCCCCCCAATGGGACCAAAACACACGGCGCGTGCGTCCATACAGGCACATCTACAGGCTCCATGGTCGCGAACAAGAGCTCGCCAACCTCCCGACCCCTCCCCATCCTCGGCAACAGCAAGGCCTCCGCACTACGTCACCAATTTCAACCCGAACCAGGCAATGCCACGCGGAAAAAGGAGCGAAAATCGGCAGAAAACGATGCCCACAATTCCCCTCCCTCTCCCCGCCACTCCCTTGCGGGTATTTTGATGGGTCGTGTACCGCGGGCATACCACGGACGGTGACATGCGCATCTCTGCCGCAACACCACCTGTAGGAAATCTTCTTCTTCCTCACCTCTCCTTCCCCCAGATCGCCGCCAGCCCCTCGTCCACGCCCACGAAGACGCCCGCCAGCGAGCCCAGCCACGCCGTGTACCGCGCCGTCTCCAGCAGCGCATCCCTGTCCCCGCCTCCCCCCCCCCGCCCGGGCCCGGACGCCGCCCTCAGGGCTTTAGTCAGCACATGCAGCCCGCCGCGGAGGACCAGGCCCGCCGCTGCGCCGCGCACCACGGCCGTCGCCAGCCGATCGCGCACGCGAACCCAA
The DNA here is from genome assembly GCA_905146915.1 of Ostreobium quekettii. Lineage (NCBI taxonomy): Eukaryota > Viridiplantae > Chlorophyta > Ulvophyceae > Bryopsidales > Ostreobiaceae > Ostreobium > Ostreobium quekettii. Next base: position 33,443 of record CAJHUC010001125.1, read on the forward strand.
TCGAGATCATGGGTCCGATCCCGACCTCCAGCCGGCGGCGGGGCGAGGGGGGAGGGGTCTCCGGGCGATGTCTCCTGTGGGGGAGACGGGCGGAGGGCGGTCGAGGGGGATTCAGTGCCAAGGGAACTCCGGGAGCCCTCCGCGGCATCCTGATGCGATTCTCTCTGGCTTGGGGAGTCCATCGAGGCCAAAAGCTGAGCGTCGCGGCGCGGGCGGGCCCGCCCGGCGCCTCAGATCGAACTAACGGCCGCCCCGACAGGCGCTGAGCGGAAAGCGGAACAAACGAAACAGCTCTGACTTGCAACAAATCCGCGTCGAGCTTTAGAAGCCCCTTTTTTGCCCGCGGGTTTTGTGCCGCGCTCAGGGGGCGGCGCCGCGCCCAAGGGGCGCACGCGCGTGTCGGTTGGGCGCCCCCCCCCAAGGCGCAGCCGCAGTCCAGGGGGCAGGAGACGGCGGTTGGCCGATCTAACAGAAACGGGGTAGGTGTCAGCGGCGCGGACTGGGCCCCATGTGGGTGCCCACATGGGCATGCTGCACCGTCGTCGGGGTATCGATTGCTCGGTACAACGCATCGGTATCGATCCCTGGGAGCCGCGGGCTTGGTCTCCGCACCACGCAGACCCAAGGCCGCCTTGCGCCCATCAACATTGTGAGGTCACAGTAGACCGCTAGCAGAGGGGCGCTGCCTAACCATCTGACTTCAGCAGCAGCGACATGTGACATGACCAGTGTGTCGATTTTGCACGTTGCCTGTAATGATGTTCACTCACTCGCCCCACTCCCCTCTCCAATTTGCCCCTTCTTCTGTTTTCACTACTCCTGTTTGCCTCTTCGCCTGCCTGCTTCTTCTGCTGTTGGACTGATCTCATGCTCGCCTCTTCTTTTTTTCCTACTTCTTCTTTTCATTGTTTTTCCTTTTTCCTTTTTCCTTTTTTCCTTGTTCTTTTTTCTTTTCTTTCTCTTCTCTCACTCAGCCGTTCTCCTGTTGGCGTCTTCTCGCCCTTGCCTCCTTCTCTGCGCTTTGGTCCCGGTCTCTGGTCGCCGGCTGTCCGCCAAAAGCGGATCCCGACTAGGGGATTCGGGACTGCGGGACTCTGGGGCTGTGGGATCTGGGGCAAGGCGCTGGCGATCACGCCCCACGCGCTGGCCTCGGCGATCTTTGGGGTCGCAGAAGGCCGACGGGCGCCTCGAGGGCGAAGGGAGCGCGGGGTGAGGGTCAGACTTGTCACAAAGAGAAACAGGTCACACAAATGGCGAGGTGGGGAGAACGGGGAATCGTTGTTGGTGGTGTCATGGCACTGAATTCGTTGTTTGCAAGGCCGGACAGCCAGCGCTGGTTTCCTTGTTGGAAATTGGCTCCAAGAGACGAAGTGGTGTCACGAAGCGATGGCAGGAGGGCAGCATGCCATCGGTTGGCTCCCGATCCAGATCTCTCTCGGCATCTCGGGGCATGAGGGCGCGTCAGGCTCCCGGGTGGTGGGTGGGAGAGTCTCCCTCACCCATATATGAATTTGAGAGTTGGCGTTTCCCTGGGGCGGAGCACGAGCTTTGCTGGAGGCCGTGCAGTGCATTTTGTTGAATGGTGACAGAGCAACGCCCTTGACCCTGCAAGGCTCTGTTGGGCATGGGCCCGCACAAGATGAGCATGATCTCTTTAAAACAGCAGCTGTGAAGCAGCCACAGACTAGAGTTGAGTTTAACTTGCAATTTGACAGGGTGGTGAGAACGTCTTTGAGTGGAAAGCAAGCATGCCTCCTGGAGGATGCCTCTGTGGCTAAGCAGGAGAATTGTAAGTTGCTCTTTTGCATGGTGCAGAAGACGCTATGGAGGACTGGGAATTTGCAGAGCAGCTGGGTGCCATACACCAATAGCGTGAAAGCATGCTGTTGGGGTGGGGCTCATGCGATGGCTCATTGATGGGAGCATGATTAGGGAAAATTGGATTAGCTACATGTGGACGGAGCAAATGCACTTGCAAAGGCGATGTGCCACATCCACAGTGCCTAAGATCACCAGGGTGCCTGTGACAACGTTTATGAAGTAGTCTAGGGGTTGTATGATTCATTAAGTGCACCTTCACAGGTAAAACACAGAATCCTGAGCATCGTGAAAGTAGGGAAACTGTTCGCACACACCGCATTGATGTTGTCTTCAATTCGTTGGGCCATTGATCTAGCTGACTGTTTGAACTTTTGGTCCCGATGGCAGGCAACTTAATGCTCCCAATGGTACCCACTGTTCTTGCTGTGGTTGGCTATCTCAACTTGACCATTTTCAGCTGCTGTTTTGTGCTAGGGAATGAATGCCTATTTGCGTGGCTGGGAATGGGGCATAATCTATTCGATTGGAGCCCATCTGCTAATCTTCATTCATTGTTTCATGAAATTCTGGTTACCTCTATATAGTTGAATTGCATTAACATTCCAGAAAGGAAATTGCAGCTTTCTTTTGTTCTTCAATGCCCAGATGTTCAAGGGTAGCACCTTACATTTTGGCAACTGAGGTAGCGTTGATTGGCACAGGAGAAGCATTCTGCTTCCGTGCCTCTTCTCCAATTCTGATCCCCTGAGGCCTTGATGTCTAGTGTGGCAGTCACGCTTGGAATATGAAGCGCATGGGAGGCCTCAGTTTGGCCAATCGCTCAAAGAAGGCCCATCACGATGTCACAGACACTGAACAGCGCAACAAGATCAGGCACATTCTTAAAACTACATTCGGTGAGGCACGTGCAGAGCATGGCCAGTTCTCAGCACATGATGATGGCCTGCTTGTGCAGTCAGTCATAAGCTCTTTGGAGGCGAGTGTAGTTGTGGCGAAATTCATGTGCAGTCACTGTGGAGCTGCAACAGTTTTCAGGGAAGGCAACAGCACCCACTTGAATAAGATGGTCACAAAAGTTAGGGCCAAGGATCTTGTGACCAAGATTTGAGAACTTGTGGCCAAGGATTTATTAGATGGGAGTTTGTATTCAATTTGCTTAGATGGGCCCTTTTGGCATATACTGTTCAATGTAATCAGGGCAGATTTTTTCACCACTAGTGCCATCTTGTGCCAAATACATTGATCCCTTTTCAAAAATGCTCCTTTCAATGCATGGTGATTGGCGAAGACTGTGGATTGCATCAGGCAAGTGATTGCCAGGACTTGACCTAAGACATTGCTTACCGCCACTCTACCAGGGAAATGCACAATTCCTAATCTTTGCTGTGCTGATAGTGTTTCGCGCCCTTTTGTATTATTTTATGTGAGTCATTGTTTTCAGCACTGAAGCTGAAGGTTCAAGCACCATACTCGTATCGCTTCAAGGTTGTGTACTGAAAGCATCTTCTGAATGCAACCAGATGTTAGTTGTTCTGTAGTTTGCTGAAATTGGATGGACTGTTTTGCAGGATTTTCATCCTTTCGCAGCAATCAAGAAGCTGCTGTCTTGGCAGTTTTGAATGGTAAGGTGCTCGATTTGCACTGGCAATGCAGTCCATTATTTCATTGCGCACTTCTGGGCTTTGACACTATTGTGGTGAGCACTTCATTGCAACTGCTTACATGATGTCAAGAAAAGGACAGTAGATTGGGAGCAAGTTGCAATGAAAATTGCTTGCAAACTACTGACTTTTTTCTTAGTGGCATGCAATGCCATCATGTAATCCCATTCAACAATGCCTAGAACAGTCATGCTTTGGAGATTGTGGACCACCTCTCAAACTTGCACCTTCAGCACTGTGATTGCCATCTTTCTGTCCTGGATGTGTGCTTAGAAATGTGTACAGATTTACATAAGCGCAGCTCCCCCATGAGAGAATTGAAAAGCACAGATGAATGGCTGGCCCATGATGTAGATTGCATTTTCTGCTGTTTGTTAGCGGGCTTTGTTTATAATGATGTACAAAATTGTTTGAACTCTAAGCCAAAATCCAAAAATGGGGGTTCTCAGCTTTCAGAAATGCTGAAGGTGTCTTTACCCCATAGTCTTTGTGAACTTATTGCCAATTTTCTTTTCAGAACACCAGTTGGCAAAACAATGACTGTTTTTGGGCGAAAGGCTGGGAACATTGAGCAAGACAATTGCAGAAACTCCAGAAATCTTAATGAAATTGCTAATACCAAGAATGGAAGCTGTTCCTGTATGGTGAAAATCGGGATTGTCATGTATGCATGCTGAATGAAGGGCATATGTCTCAAAAGTGTAAGCAAATTGCCAGATTTGCACAATGGAACACAATGTTTTTTCATTCAGTTGTGAGAATTGCACAACAGGCAGATCAATTGAGTCAACTTGTACACCTGGTATTTGAACATCAAATATTAAAGTTGCTTGAGTCATGGAGGTCAATTGTTCTGTGTGCCTGTGAAGCTTTGTTCAATGTGATACTTTGATCAGGACGCGATGCCTTTGTACTGATGCCTACTGGAGGAGGCAAGTCCTTGTGCTATGCACTGCCTAGCGTCGTCAACAACAGCATCACCATTGTTGTGTCTCCTCTCATTGGTGAGTGGATCTGGAATGGGAGTGTAAGAATTCTATGTAATCATTTGTACACATCCACATTTGTACACTTCTTTGCATGCAAACTTGTTATTATTGCCTAAATGCGGATGTATTTACATGTATTATATGTAAAAATAGGTTTTACATTTGCATGCATAAATAGGCATAAATTATGCATAAAAATGAGTGTGGTGTACATAAAGACTGTACATACAGACTCAGGGAGTCTGGGTGTGGTAGCCAGACGCGCTGGAGTGTGCGAAAAGCCGACCTATTCTTCGACCATTTCAGTCCCCTTGCTGAGGGCGAGGTGGACGCTGTTCTGCAGGCGCTTGGGGTATGGATAACTGATCATTGTTTGGGACATCATCGTGTAACCAGGGTAAGCCGTAAGAATGGATAAATAAGGGCATAAATATGGCCATTTCTCGATTTACATGCTCTTAAGCATAAATATGTGAATGCCAAAACGGTGTGTAGTATGTGAACGTAAATGGTGCATACATAGACGTAAGCCTGTTTGCATGTACGTCTGTAAATGGATGCGCATGTCAATGAGCAAATGATGGGAAGGAGCAAGAAGATAATGAGTTCGAAAACACAGTGTGATGAAGAGAATGTAAATTAATATTGAGTTGTGGCAATACAGCAAAGAGGTTATACCTGCAGCAGCGCCTTGCTTCCTTTTCCCTGTTCAATTGGTTGCTGGTTCTGTGATACCAACCTTCAGCATCTGAATACGTTGTGATGTCCCTTCATTTCCTCACAGCCTTGATGGAGGATCAGGTCAGTGCCATGCAAGCCAAGGGCATCCGAGCAGAGTATTTGTCATCAACAAGGACAGAGTATGAGAAGCAAGCCATCTTGGGCAGTCTTAAGTCTGAAGGCAATTTTCCACAGCTTCTCTATGTGACGCCAGAAATGACACAGACAGAAAAGTGAGCTCTGCCATGTCCATTCCCTGTAGAGCAAAAAAGGGCTTTTTAGGAACAATTGTCTGTGGAAAGTGGCAGAACAAGTGCGGTTCTAAGGCTATGTCTCTCATCAGACTCATTGCCCAAGAGGTGAAAACGGCAGTTCTGTGCCACATAGCACCCTTTTGGCTATATGGGAAGATAACTCAGTTTTTGTCCTTGCACGAAACTCATCCAATAGGGTTCTATATTCTGATGATGAAACGCATTGGCATTTTGTGTTGCTTGTGGATCAATGTGAATTCGAATCTAATGCTATATTGTGTCAGGCTAAATGTGGAAAACAATATGTTAAACATAACAACTTGTGCATGCACAAGTGCCTGCATCAGATGTCCCATAGCATTATGCATACTCTGTGTAATGTATATGTCTGCTACATACATTTACAATCCTCGCGATGCCACATTGCATGTTGGTCAATTTCGTCGATGGGGATACACACTGATGCAAAAAATGTGCCACTGTTGTGTATTATCTGGGCATGCAATGTGGATGGGATCACGTGATGAATCTATTTAACAGTGCAGCATGAGAAGCCATATCAGAGCATCACAGCACAAGAGCATTGTCAAAATATCATAATGCTGATAGCAATGCTGATGGGAAATGGAGGTTTCTTTCTGCTTGCTCAGCAATGCTTCTATGTTGCCATCCTGAGAATCTCCACTTCATTGAGCAGCAAAATCAATGCATTTTTGCTGCTAAAAGCACCTGCGTTTAGAAGGATGAATGTGCTCTATGGCTATCAGCTGATCTCTAAGATGTCCTTCAAAGTTCATTTTTGAACTTCCCTGGGAGTCAATATGTCAAGAGACACTTTAACACGAACAACATGTTTAATAGATTGAGAGCTCAAACCTGAGCAGAAAATTTGTTGTTGAATGTATTGGTGAATCCAATAGTCAAAAAAATGTGTCCCAAGAATTGTCACATGTGATGTTCCATTTATGATCCGCACTTTACAATGCCATTACATGTGAATATGCTGCCTACAGGTTCATGTTTATTCTCACATCAATCTACGCCTCTGGTAGACTTGCACTGTTTGCAATCGACGAGGCCCACTGCATCAGCACATGGGGTCACGACTTTCGTCCATCATACAGGTCGGTATGTATACACATCCATACAGGCGTTTGCCCCCTTCTTGATTCTTGATATAATTCTCAAACTGCCGATCAGAGATCACTGTATGTTACATGCTTCTCCTCCCATGTATTTTGTATCCGTTTTTTGTGGTGAGTAAAGCAACCTGCCACGCTTTGCCTCAAATGAGAGCAGGTCCATAGACCATGCAGCCTTTGACATTGCCACCGCATTCTGGTGCAATGCCCTTCTTCTAATAGTTGATGACAGCAATGCAATAGCAGTTTTATACAGCAGAAGCCCCAAAATACTTCCACAGCAACCAGCATACCAACATCATTAGATAGATAAAATGTGAATGATTTGTCATATTTCATGACTTCATTCAACGTGAGTCCCACAACAATTATTGCTTCTTGTTCGCAATGGGCAATAATTGCCGTGGGACCCACATTGCATCAATAGAAGAACAATGACAAATCACGAAAGCACAAAACATAGCAGAACAGTACATGAAATATGACAAAATATCTCCTGCATGTGCAGGAGACTGGCTGCCATGAGGGACGCATTTCCTCGGGTGCCGATAATGGCCTTGACGGCAACTGCCACCAAGAAGGTGCAGGATGAAGTTGTCCAAGCCCTCAAGCTGCGCAATCCCCAAATCCTGATTTCTAGCTTCAATCGTCCAAACATTCACTATGAAGTTGTGTACACAGACGTGGAGCAGCAAGTGAGCATTGTGGATCCTTCACTGCCCTGGTCACAATCGCATGGTGCCTTTTTCTGTGAGCCAAACGTTTCAGTTTATTGAAATGTGCCTGGTGTAAATTATATACCATCTACATATATGTAAATGCTATATAATTTACACACTCATTTAGCGTCGAATATGCAGTATAAAATGTGATAGATTAATTCCAGCAGTCGGCATGTGCATGTATATTTCAAACAAAATGAATGCCTCGCCTCGCATGCAATGAGCACCACCATCATGATAGACAACTTGTCAAGTGATACTCTTGTGCATGCTGTGGACCCCATGGGGTGGAAATCTTGCCAGAGTGAGGTGTTGCAAGTATAGTAGGAAAATCACACAAAGGTTACATGAATACCTGGAATTACGAATGGCCAATGTATTGCATCATGATTGTGTTGGATGCACAGCTAAGTAGTCATCCCAACTTGAATTCATGCCAAGTTCAGCATGTGGTTTCTGGAGTCATTTATTTACACATTTACATGACAACATTTATTCACCATTTCTTTAAAATTTTAAATCCAAGCATTCTGTCATTTGATAGTGGGCATGACCAGAGTTGTCTTTTTATTTGCTGATCAAAACTTACTGGCTTTGCCTACAGGCCCACTGGCTTTACTCATTGACTCAGTGACTTTGCTTACTGACCCACTGGCTTTGCTAATTATCCAGCTGCAAGCTGCATTGGGTTTTGTTCCAGGGCAGGCTGCACCATGAATGGATGTATCTTATTGTTCAATTAGTAGCTGCTGTCTGCCAATTCTCATGATGGTCCAGCCTGCGATGCTGATGGCCTTAATATGGTGGTGACAGGACAAGTACAAACTTCTCATTGATATGGTACAGAGGCCGGATAGCGGCCCCACCTGCACCATAGTATACTGCCTGAAGCAGTCCACGACTGCAGAGCTGGCAGCCAGGCTACAGGGTGCAGGCATTGCATCAAGGGCCTACCATGCTGGTTTGCCAGCAGTGGACCGCAGCCGCATATTGGAGGAGTTCTTGGATGGGCGCATTGTGGTGGTGGCTGCAACTGTTGCTTTTGGAATGGGGATCAACAAGGCTGGTAAGCGGGTGCTGTTGCAGTTCATTAAATTGTGGAAAGGTATTGTTGTCATGCTGCTGGCTGATGCAGATTCACCAACAGCACTCAGCTGTGAGTGCGAGTTGTGCCTCAAGGAATACCAAAGAAAGGTCAACAAAAAGTTTATCAGTTTGGTTTTCAATGAAATTTGTTTAGCTTGACAGGGAATGCTGTGTCCTTTCACGTAGAAGTCAACACAGGTGTTTGAGTTTCTGAAATGATGTTTGCTTGATGTTTATTCAGAATTCGAAAATGCCATATTTTTACATGATGTGCAGGCAGGGGCCTTTATGGACTGCTATGAGCTGCATCTTCACCCTCATTGCCCACTTGGTGCTCATCAGCAGCTGTCACATATCAGATCATGTGCAAGTGTGTCAAAACAAAATTCGCTCCGGGAGATGGGCTGCTTGCTACTTGCAACAAAACAAGTGGTGAAATGTGTAAAATTTGTGTTACTGAAACACTGGACTTCGGCATTAACCCAGATGGGGGATTTGGATAGTTTTGCAATCAGTCTCCCTTTCTGACTGGTCTTACATGCTGATGTTGTCCAGTGCTAAATTCCTCCGCTGCAGTGTGCCTTTGCACAAGAATCTGTTCCAATGGGCTGCTGCATGAAATGGGCGGTCTGTGCAGCTTCTACCTAACCGGTCCTAAACTGTTTGGCAATGCTTCAGATGTCCGCATGGTTGTTCATTTCAACGTTCCCAAATCGCTGGACGCCTTGTATCAGGAATCGGGCCGTGCAGGTCGAGATGGGCTTCCATCGCGCAATGTCATCTTCTATAGTCTTGACGACCGACGGCTCATAGAATTTGTTCTGGAGAAGGAAGCCAAGAAATCAAAAAGAATTGCAAGTGAGTGGCGCCGAGTGGGAGCGTGTTTGGAGCACCAACACATGTATGTACTGAGGTTTTCACTGATTCCCATCATGCGTGTTGAGCTCAATGTAGATTTCACATGAGTGGTAGGCTAGAATATCATCATCATCAAAATCCATGAATTACATTTGTCACAAAATGACAAAACACAGCCCGTACACCTGGTAGGCAGTGATGGGCGTGAAAAAGGAAGTAGATAGTGTGTTCAACATCGATTATCAAACGCCTCGCAGATTCATGGCATGTGAAACCGGCATTTGAAAGGCTAGAACATAGTTTTTCAAGAGTTCCTCCATCCCATACTAACCACCATCTATGATTTTGGTGGATTATTTCTCCATTGTGTAACTCCAATTTCAGTAATTTTCACCCAAAGTTTTGTCTTGGAGTTTGGAGTGTACAATCCAAAATCAAGTCAATCTGCAAAATATAGAGGATTTGAGAGTACTTTATGGCAAGATTCCTCAAGGTAGGCAAACAAACATGGCTACTAGCATGGTTGCAACAGTGATTGTTATTGTTGTCTTGAGGAATGTGCCTTCTTGGCGTCAAAACAGATCCACCCATAAAAAAACGTCTATGCCATTCACATCGAGGTCAGCACAGTGCTGGCGAAGATGTGGAAGGATAGAAAATGCATTCTCAAGTACCTGGCCGTTGAACACACCATGCCTACAACTGCAATTCAAACTCGATCCATTGGATCAGAGCAATGCTTGGGGGGCAGAAATTTGGGCCAGGGATTTTGGGCATCCATTGCCACTGTCAAAGCAACTACAAGAGGTCTGCTTATCCATTGGCAATGTGTAAAAGGAGGTGATGGTCATCAACCTGATGACGTGTGGCCAATTTGTCAAGTGGCCACTACAACGGGAATGGTCAGTCACCCTTGCTTTGGCATTGAAGGGATTGGGTGTGAGGACAATGGCTGGATGGGTAAAGTCATGTGACACGACTCATGTCACTTGAAGCAATAGAGACTTGCTGGGCTGCTATGGATTTGATATCATATGCAACAATTGGAAGCTAGTAGTTGTTTGTGGATTTAGGGCTGAGCTGCACACAAAACCTTGATTCTAGCATCAATCAAGGCGAAAAGTCCAGGGAAGGCAAAATAAACTTGCAGCAACAGCTCACACTGAGGCCATGCTTCAATGTCTCGGACCTTGGCCTTTTCTGCTCATTTCAAATTTCCACATCAGGGATGAAGAAGGGTGGTTGTTGTGGTCAATGTCAAAATTGTGATGACAAACATCTATAAGGAGGATCCAAGCATGGATGACAGTGTTTGGCATGCACTATACCATGTGCTGGAAGGCTCCCTTTTACCACAATGGCAGCAATGACTTGCATTGTGACTCACAAGCATGGAAACGGCTTAGAACTGAGGATCGGGTGGGGGTGGTCTCTAGGGAGTGCAAAATCTGAACAGGAGATTTTTGGACCAAACCAAATTATTTTGGGGCCTGCACATATGCATGAGGACTTACTTTGGAACCTATGGGTTCTGAGACCCAGTCTTTCTGATTTTGGCCTCCTTCTGTATTCAGATGCTCTTTCTTGTACAAAATTTCTATTTCAAATGGTTGGCGATTAATATGGGGTGGAGGAAGTAGAGTTTATCATATGGTTTGGTATGGCAATTTAAAAATACAAATAAGTACAGTGCATTGTTGCAGTATCAATTTTGTTGTACCACGTACACCGGAGATTGTATGCCATCAATTGTGCATCATGTGGCATTGGTAAGCGCTTTAGGATATTTGGAACAACAGGCCTGGTAGATGTGAGCCATAGGTGCAGTGCTTCAATAGGAATGAGGTGTGACCAAAAATAGGAAAACTTTATCTATTAGGAGAAAGTATTCCTGTTTTTGGTCCTGCCAAAATTGTATGAAAGAGTTTGTTGGGTATATCTGTTTCTGTTCAGCACTCTACCCTCACAAGAAATTGGGCACATGAGGAGTACATTCTACATTTTGCACAATTCAATCTGGTTCCAATTGTTTCAATCGGCCATTACACCATATGTCAGTGATACTCTGCACCCCTAAATATGTGGCCTGTGTCATTCTCCAGAATGGAGCCTAATCGATATTCATTCATTCATTATAAGGCATTAGAGAAGTGTTGTTGTTGCCATAATCAGTATCATCATCTGTTGGGACAGCAGATACATTCCTGCTTACCCTACATTCTGACACTAGACGTTACATTCTGATGACTCCATTGCTCCCACTCAGCAGCCACCTCTATACATGAACCTCTCGTCGGAAAAAAGTTGCATATCCTAAGATATGGAAACGCCCATATCCTCACCCATATCCAGGATATCGAATATGATATGGGAGGACGTAATACATATCGGTATGAAATAGCCAAATGAATATCCTGAGGATATGGCGAGTTATGAACATGTTATGGCCATATCGTATAAAATATCCTGGGATATGAGAGGACGAGATATATCCCAAATATGAGCTTATATCTATAGCGAGTATAAGGAGGATATGGACAGGAGATATATTGTATATCCGGAATATGAAGCGCCCATATCCTGGGACCATAACTTTGAAGTATGGACGAGGATATGGCCATACCTGGATATGTGGCGTATCCTGGGATGGCGAGGGGCGGCATGGATAGCACAGTCTCTGTGGGCACCTGGGACCATGGCAAGGCACCCCTTTCAATCTTTGAAACGAATTGTTTTACAGATTTTACAGCAACTACAAATCAATTTTGCGTCCATATCTCTACCCATGGAACTACCCATCAAATTATCCACCTCTCTAAGCCAACTTCTCTAAGCCACTACCTATCATTAATGAAGAGACAATACAACTCCAATTAACCATTCCTTTTGCACCGATGTATGCCAGACTGCCAACCAGAATGAGCCTAGGCACCGTCGTGCAACACTCCAACAGCAGCCCATGAGTGGCCACCACCTGTGTCGACAACACCACGTCATCCTTGCCATCACCGGCTCTCCATCTGCCACACACACTTGCACAGTGTCAGTACACACCAGCACCCTACCCTGACACACAACAAACTGTGCAACACTGCCATGAATACAATCTTACCCTGCCGATTGCTGAGTGCTGCCAAACACTCTGACATCCCCAAAGATACACCAAACTGCCATGTACCCAATGGCTTCCAGCAACAGACGACCATACTGCTGCACCACAGGAATGGAAACTGGATGGTAGTCATTCTGGTGCAGGAAGTCGTACAGACTGGCTCCAAGTTTTCCGAATAGCTGTAGGCCAGAATGGAGGAAACCATTTCGATCATTTCCCTCCGTGAAAGGACAAGCTTGCTCATATGGACATGTGGAGACTGGAAGCAAGTGGCACAAGTCTTTGTGGCAAGAATACAAGAACTGGCAAAAGTATTTTGCAGCGTCAGACGAACAGAGCATGGGTATGATCACTGCGCCATGGCAATGGCACATGGCTACCGCGCAATGACTTTGAACACCGCCCTTGCCTTACCTCAATCATGGCAGCGTCACGGTGCTTTGATATGATGCGAACGATTCCAATCGCCACAATAATTCTTCTTCTCGCTCCTTCCTCCTGCTTATTTCGCTGCTCGCCTCCCAGTCAGAGCCGGCGGATCGGGATCCCAACCGAACGGCGCAACACCGGTGACAGGCCTGACAATCAACTCCTCTAACCTCCAGATCATAAGCTTGAAATGCGTACAGGAGGCGGCGGGGCGCTCCAGGCACCGGCTTCACGCCAGGTTTTCCGTCGTGAGGACGGGTTGTCGCCGAGCCCGCAGACGTAGTACCTTTCCTGCACAGTCACGTGGCGACCGTCAGCCACAGGCGGCAGGGGTGCCTCGATTGGGCGGTGCAGCGAGGGGAGGCCGGGAGCGCACCTCACTTGGCGGGCTGCACTGCGGTGAGGGCCTGTCCGGAAACACGAACGCCTAGTGGTCGGTCATGAGCAGCAGCCCCGGCCGGGCGATCTCCCTGCTCGTCCTCAGTAACCGCTGATCATCCACATTCTGCCACCTGCGATACGAGAAGTGAGAACAATCGGCACCGCGACGCAGCGATGCGGACGGCGGGCCAGTCGGGCTGCGGGAAGGGCGGGGGGCCGGACCTCGTCGTTGGATTGCCCCTTGCGCTGCTTCTTGTTGGCCAGCTCGGCGGGGAGGGAGCCGTGCGACTCGGGTGTGGGCCGGTGGCCGCGCGTGCCTGTCCTTGGAGCGCGGGGTCTCATAGGCACCCACAGGCGAGAAACATCGCGTCCACTACAAATGCCCAGCGACCTGCCCAATTGCCGCGCACGCCACCCCACGCCACCCTCCCACCGTTCCGCCGCGCACCTTCATACGCATCCCACCACCAGGCCTCCATCCCGCGCCATGACATCGCCGCCGTTATGCGCCGTGTCTTGCCTGGCCGATGGCTGCCGTTGCTCCACGCCCCGCGAACATGGTAGCACAGCACGGGGGTGCCAGGTATGGCGGGAATGACAGAAACCAGAATGATTAAACTAACGGACGTTATCTACTGGCGCAGCACTGCCGCAATCATTATGTAATGATATTATAATGATCATTTTATGATTTTGCGCACACAAAGTACACAGACTGACAGATATTGACCGATTGAAAGAGTAACTCGGACTGGTGACGGGCGCCCGCGCCGGTGCTGTTGACTAGTCAAGTTGCGCAGCAACCACGGCCTTCGCAACTGGGAAGGCCTTGCTTTGGCCAAGCGTTGCAAAGGCGATCGCTGGCATTCCGTCCGCCCCCATCACGCTGCCATTTCCTATGGCCCGTATCCCTGGATATGGGCGCCCATATCGCAGGATATGGTGAGGATAAGGGCGAGGATATGGCCATATCCCAGGATATGGCAGCCCATATCCTGGGATATGGGCTCCCATATCGCGGGATATGGCGAGGATAAGGGCGAGGATATGGCCATATCCCAGGATATGGGAGCCCATATCCTGGGATATGGCCATATCCCGGATATGCATATCCAGGATATGGCATCCATATCCAGGGATATGGAGGGATATGGCCATATCCTGGATATGCATATCCTGGATATGGCCAGCATATCCCAGGATATGGAGGCCATATCCTAGGATATGGCCATATCCTGGATATGTATATCCAGGATATGAAACTTTTTTCCGACGCTCTCTACATGGACATCTCTTTATTTTGCTTCTGACCTGCATTGCGAAAAAGTGGCACAGGCTGTTGACATCGCGTTTGTGTTGTTGGGAGCAGAGTCGGACTTTTGTGAATGCTATGTGATTAAGGAGTTCATCATCATCATCCTTTTCACTGTAATTTCTGTTGTTGCTATTGCCATTATTTTCAGTAAGTCATTTGTGCAGATCACACGGAGGAGAGCCGTGTCCAAGCAGCCTTTGGCAAGGTGGTAGACTATTGCATGGCGCCGTGCTGCCGGCGCCATAAACTGCTGGCCCATTTTGACGAAATGCTGCAGCCATCGCGTTGTGGCGGGTGCTGCGACTTCTGCAGAAACCCGGCTGGAGTCCAGTCACGGATCAATAGTGTCAGGGAAGTTGCTTTTGATGCAAATTTGAGGCGGCAAGGAGGGCAGTGGGCTCGAATGGATGATGAAAGGTGATGATATATAGTGTGGTGGTGTGAAGTCGTACTGTGAAAATATAGGTAAAATAAACCAAGAAGTAAGTGAACAAGATACAATTGGAATTGGTAATAGTTCTGATGAATGGCTCAATTTAATAGCAATGCAGTGGGCTGAAGTGATATTTAAACAAGGCACACGTTAAATCTGACCCGACCATTGCCATTTACATTGGTGGCGCTCGCACAATGGCTCGATATAGTGAGCGCGTGTACGGTCGCCAGCTAGGTGCACACACAAACACCTAAGTCGCTGGTGCCCAATGTCTGGCGGCCACTTGGAGGAGTTCCCCATTGGGCGAAGACTGCTGCCTCATGTCCCATCCCCAGAATCGGGACCCTACAAACCTCTGCCGACATGCTGCGTTGTGCAAGATCGTCACAAGCATGTGGCCGACAAGGCCACGGCTGGACAAACTGGCAAAGTGCTGTGCGCAGAAGCTGGGAAGCCATGCCATAAAAAACGCCACTCCCCCCGGGGTGGCACTCCACCCCACCACCCGATCAGCAGCCCCAAAGGCGGTGGCTCACCGCATTTTGGGTAGAAGATCGCTGGGTGGGATGCGGGTTGGATTGGCATTCGTAACCAAATGGCCGGAGGTGTTCACAACCCAATACAATCGACCCCAGGGGGGTGGGGGGGTGGGGGGGCAGACGCTAGTGTGTTGTAGTGGAAGGTATCCTTGGAGGGGTGAAGGCCGCCATGAGCATGTCGGATTGCCGGGGGCGCCAGCACAGCACCCAGGGATCGAGCTCACCCAGCTATTGAAGGTCCTGCACCCACTGTGCACGTGCACGCGGGTTTTATACCAGATTGCTTGCAGCCACCATTGGGTCCTGGGGGCCCTTGGCGCTGTTGATTGTTCCCCGCAGCAGCCATTGTAGATGCAATGGGGCGCTCTGTGCGAGTGGTGGCTGGCTGGCACCAGCCCCACATCCCCCGACTGGCCGCTCGATGTTAGGCACCAAACGACTTGTGGTTTGGCGGTTGTTTCTAGCTGGCGACCGTACACATGCCCACCGTACCTGGCCATTATGGGGGCGCCGCCAATGTAAATGGCAAAGGTTGAGTCAGATTTAACATATGCCTTTAAACAATGGGTATTGGTGGATATATCAGTTACCAGTGGCTTATGTACAGCATGTAGGTATCATCATGTGGTGACTGCAATGCATTCGTATATTTGCTAATTCACTACTACTTAGTAGATAAGTTGATTGATTGATAGTTGTTGAGATGCGCTGGTGCCACTCTGGGATATAAAGGTGTGCATACACATAACCATCCAGTGTTTATGCCATAAAGACCAAGCATCACCATTATGGCTATGATAGCCATCACCTGGACACAACCACATGGAAAATGTGAATGAATGGGGTTATCCTTTTCCTTGCTGATATGGAGCAGGAAATTCATAACCCTTCTGCTTTGCTCTCTGGGAGCAAACAATTTACAGGGATAAACTATGGCACGATTCAGCATATTATCTTCCATTTTCTTCTCCCCCAACAAGCAAGCTCCATCATGCACTGCACTTGGTACTTATTCACGTATTCAAGCTGATTCATTTGCATTGTTTTAGACGTGAGTCCGTGTTTCTGTGTTGCCACCACGAAAGTCAAACATGCCTGCCACATTGCATTTACGAGTAAGAAAAGTACTTACGTTTTTGGACATAGATATGCATAAAAAATACACAATTTCGATCCACTCTACCTAAATACATAAAAATACTCAAGGAATCTGGGGAGTGGCAGCTACATGCACTGAAGTGGGCAGAAAACGGCCTTTTGTTTGACCGTGTCTTTGCCCTTGCTAAGGGCAAGGTGGGCTATGTGTTGCATGTGCTAGAGGAGGTGGAGGGCTGATCGTTGTTTGCGATTTCATCATGTGACCAAGGTGTCCTGACAAGCCATTAAAAATATGTGAATATAATCACAAAATAGCCCGTTTTGCAAATTTGCATTTTTGCGTGTAAAACCGTAAATGAACGTAAAACATAAACGTAAACGTTCAGACGAAGCATGGTTATGATTGTCGTGCTGACCATGCATGCTCATTCCGCACTCGGTCGCTCTCAGGCACAAGAAACAAGACCGTAACCAGATGCATTACAGGATGAGTGTGTCAGTTAAGTAATTGTACCCACGGAAACATTCGTTCCATTCCCCTTTCATTTCTTCATGTGCATGCCACCGTAACACCATCACCATATTCACCATGCCATACTGCACCATGTATCTCCATATGTGACACAATCACTTATCAATTATTCTTTCAGCCTCACAATGTTAGTAAGCAACTGAATTGCTTTGTGCCTCTGAAGTCTGTCTGTTGATATGCAGTGAGGATGGATATGCTGGGGACATGGTAGGAAACCATGCAGACATGGAGCTGCAATGCTCTCAGAGCAGCGAAGATCGCATTGCTGAGCCTGGTGAGTACAAAAGCTCAGCTTCGTGCACATTAGGCGTGTCCAACTGTCAATGGACAACTTCCCTTCCACTCTGTACATTTTTGGCGGTGCAACATTTCTGGGAGTCAATTTCAGTGGCCATTTCCATGGCATAATCAACAGTTTTGGCCTATTGTGCAAATCAGGGTACTAGTCATTCATCCGAACTGATGCAATGAGACTCACACCTGAGGCTTAGCCTTGCTTAATAACCAGTTGATGCACAAATCATGGCTTCTTGGCAACAGCAATACATAAAAGAGCAATGCTCTTGTCTTCAATGCCTAGTGTCGGTTGAAAGCAATTCATCATGAAGAATCGTTTCCTACATGGTGATGATTACTGTTACACATATATATGCAGTTGCCGTGCTGCGTTGACAAATTGCCAAAATGCTGCATTGTGGCAGTTTCGATGCAGCATTAAAACTCAGGTTCTTCAGTCAGCGATGCCACACCACGCCAAGTATTTCTGGCCCTTACAAGTTTGCTGAGTGCAGCTTGCATTCTAAAAACCTCCTTCCAACACATTTCAATAAAGTTTCCATGTAACCCTTCAGCACTTCCACATGACCGCTTATATATCTAGGCAACGTGCAGTTCCATGGTGCACGTACCACCTATGCTCTGGCCCTGCAAGTCTGCTCTCAAGTCATGGCACCCTGACTCGCCATAACAAGGGCCTGTATCGCCCCAAATCATGGGGTGTTCCTGTAGCCATGCACTGTGGCGGCCCGGCTTCAATGATTCTGCATGTGTGGGTGGTACGATGGCTGGCTTTGACTACTGCCAATACTGAACTAGTAGTTTAAGTTGTATTCATGCAGTATGTATCTAGGTCTCTTTGTCGTGGCCAAGAATTCGATGCCAAATCCTTCGCCAAAATTCTGATGTTTTGAGAAAGATTCCACATGTTCAAATAATACTCATCAATATTCTAAACACCTGGAGAATTATTTAATAATCTTAAGTTTTTCTTTATTGAGAATATTGCCAGCATGCCCATTGTGCTTAGGGGATTTGGACTAGGTTCAGTTGCTAGTTTTCGAATGTTCTGATGCATGTCCGCAACCAAGCAACATGAAAAGCGACACACCAATCATTTTTCAGTTGATCCGACGATCCTAAATTCGCTTTACTATGCCACGTTTGACATGCCCTTTTTCTTTGAATATACCAGGTGAGGAATTTGCCCAATCCGTGTCGAAGTCAAGGATGGTCGGCACATCAGATACCAAGTTCTTTGAACGGATGGAGCGTGCAGAGCAGTCGTTCTATGCTGCAGAGCCCTCGTCAAAGGGCAGTGCCACCGACAGGTTGTTGTCAAGAATGCAGACGGCCCCTGGTACGTCCAATCCCATTCAATCTGACACATTGAGACTGTGTTTTCAAACAGCACGTTGCTCTTCATGTGAACAGATTGTGCAATCTGTGGGCAGAGTTGAAGTGCTTGTTTTGAAACTTGACCAACTCAAACTTCAGAACCAAAACTTGGGAACTGCGAACTGCATCTAGCCCACAGTGCGAAATCCATTGCTATTCCAAAGGTGACCTAGTATTCTGGAAAGTGCAAAAAGTACGAGAAGCAAGCCACTCGTTTACTCCCATTCGTTCATCTGTTTCCCGTAACACAGCAGGATGGATGTGACTGGGAGATCCCATCCAATCTGAAGTTTTGTCCCACTGTCTGCACATTATGCTTAAGTATCAACACATTTTCATTGCAGAGCAGAATTGATATTGATAGTTAAACATCATTTGCAAAATGTGTGTACGAAATGAGCTTTTCTGTGACGGCGAGGTAGTTGTCAGGCAATCTATCTATCAAGTTGGCGCTGTTGAGCTGTGGATCAAAACTGTTCCAAACGACCATCATTTGTGGCATCTGAGGTCCTCAGACTCCTGGAGTTGAGTCTTTTGAGAATTGATTGTTCATCGTCATCCATTTCTAGCATTACAAGCAATCTCGTTATTTACATTTGCAGCACTATATTTACGTTGACGCAAATAATTGTGCGCAAATATGCATTTTCTAAGATCGCTTATATTTACATATTTATGCACAATAAAAGCGTCAACACACCCCTGCTATACGAAGTCGCAGACACATGATCACTCGTCGCCCCTCCCCCAATGGAGCATTCACCTTATCCTAGAAAAGTTCATCGACGACATCGACGAACAAAAGGTCGTCCCCTGGCCATGCTGGCGCATCTGGCTGCCACTCCCCACACTCCCTGATGGCCACAGTGTGCACACACTCTTTGCCAATGTGGCGAACAAGGTGCTGGATGTGGTGTGGTCTTCGCATTCACTTTTCTTATCACGCAACACTTAAGGGCCTGCGCACGCCTGTCCCGACCAGCTCACCAGTTTATACACTCATGCAAAGCTGCTGATGCCAGCAAGTTTCGGCGCTCCTTGCTGCCATGCACAACTAGACAGCAGCGTGAGCAGGTGGCCTGTCGGGCTTTATGTCCATAAAGTGGTTGTATGGCCACCATTTGGTGGCCGGCCGTACACTCACTTGAGTGGCGTGGTGAGCAAGAGCAATGCCAATCAGGAAGGAAATTCTGTCCAGGCTGTGGGTCCACAGAATCCACATTTTGTCTAATTACTCGTAAATGTCTGCACACTTGTGTATTTGCTTGTAACACATACTTACTTGTAAGTAACAAAGGTGGTCACAAGTAGTGCAAATGTCGTTCATTACTCAGCAGTGCCCCAAATCTCCGTGCCTTGAATGTTAACACCCTGCAGCACTAAACAGAATTGTGTGAATGCAATTTTCTACTGCAGCGAGATCCTCAGTGGGGAAGACAAAACCAGTGGCATCTGCAGATATGAGAGACAAGGCGGTAAAGAAGATCGCAGAGTATCTAGAGCAAAATGTGGCCGTGAAGGTGACATCTCAGCAGGTAGACACTTGTATGCAACACCATTTCCGACCAGTGGTGTGTGCAGGCAATTCAACAGGAACATGAATGTGTGCCGTACGTTTGAATCGTGGAGATATGAATGCTGAGGTCAGGCAGACGTTGCATTTCTACAGCATCCAATGAAATGAGAATCCAATGCTGCACCCACCATTCCTGGGTCTCCAACCCATGCACCAGGACACAGGGTTGGTTGGGTGTATGCGGGAGCTCAGGAAACGAAAATAGGTGGTATTTGTTTGATTGGTTTGAAATGGGAACACAATTGTGCACAAAGTCTCTGGGTATTCGTAATGAGAATGCAAACTTGTGGATGAATTTATATTGGAATGTGGGCCTGAACAGAATGCTAATGTGGAAACACTTTGTTTGTGCCCACCACCATTTCCAACTCCTGGAAGCAGTTGGTGGAAAGTGCATCTGTGTTTTATGTTTAAACGTATATGTACTGTAAAAAATATATAATGTTAGCATATGACTGATATGTAGAAACGCTGGTATGGCTCTATGTGACAGATTCCAACCACCGTTGCATCAGGGGACGTTTAATGCATGCCAGATTTGGAAGCAAATTTTTGGAGCTGGTCGCTTGGCAGAATAGGAATGATGTGTGCAAGTTGGTGGTGGCAGGATCGGAGGTGCAAGAACAGTAGCCCTGTTGCCAGTCCAAAATACACCCACTAAGGTGTTGTTGCCAATATTGGCGAAGTACTTTAAACAAAGTTCTGTGCTATGAACCTGTGCTGTTGCTGGCACTGAAGTATTTACCTAAGAAGAGTTGTGGAGTGCCTCATTGTGCTACTGGCCTCAAGTCCAGGAGGAACAATTGTTGCAGTAAATGGTGGTGCTCTGCATGGCCAACCGCTGCGCTTTGTAGTACTGCTGGTGAGCACATTGTATGCTTAGTGTTGGTCGGGAAGTGGCAGAACTTGACAGCACCGAATTCCCTTGCATCATATGCTCACATTAGCACTGTAATGGTTTGAATGTTGGGTGCAGGCCATCAAGATGGCCGAAGCCATGGAGGCAGAGGAGTTTCAAGGGGCCTCAACTGGGACGGTGTACAGGTCTTACTAAACACTGTGTTCACTGTGCCAATTGCTGCACTCCTCATTTGTTCCCTTGAATGGGCGCTTTCCTTCTAGTCGTGCTGCTCCGTGCTGTGTGTTCCCATCTCTGTTGTGCTCTTGGCCGTTGGCATCATTGCCATAGGCTCGCTTGACAATTTTTGCTGAGGAGGGAAGTGCCCATTGTGTAACATGGCTCCTTGTGCTGGAAGAGCAAGCTTCGGATGCAACTCTCAGCTGGCAGTTTCCAAGGCACTCATAGATTTCTACCATATTTTGCACAGTCGCAAGCTGCCCACATAGCAAGTGGTGAACAACAGAAAATTTCCTGTTTGATAACCCAAGAAGCTGAATACGCGACGCCTGACATGGCATTATGATTTTCCACGCTGTAAACAAGCAGTAATATTGGTTGATGTTGCTGCAATATCAATGCACTGCAAAGCATCAATGTTATTCTATTGGGCAAATACTACGAGCAAACAGTGTTACATTAGGCAATTTGTGTAATATTGTTATTGGCAATTGCCTATTTTTACAATATGGATACATGTCCGCAGATACATGCATTGCATCTGTATGCTGTATCTATTGGATAATTCTATAGGTGTATTTCAACATTTTGGGCGATGGTTAGGAGGGTGCGGCCAATCGTGTGATGTTATTTGCTTCAACCAGAAAACAATCTTTGGTGTCGCAGGTCCAGCATAGGGGGCAAACTTCGCATTGCGTCCCACACGGAAGATATGTCAAAGCTGCCAATGCTAAACACCATGCAGCTGCGTGAAGAACCACAAGACAGTCCAGGGAACTAACTGGGCAGAGCAGATGGAGAAAAGGAGGGAAGGGACGTCGCGGCATGACGCCACACGTCAATGGCACAAGACAACCTACTCATCCAAGCACTGCATCAATGCACATTGAAGTCACTACTAGTGACTCACTAGAGCATGCACGCATCTCTGGCAGCTACTCCCTTGCTGTATTCTGCAATCTTTAAATTGAACGAGAATTTCTCTGGGCTCCATTGAGATTTCACATTGGGGAAGGCGATGCTGTGCATGACACTATCATGTCCCTCTTCTCTCCCTTTTATTTCTTTTTTACCTTTGTTCCAGGCGCAGATTAGGAAGTAGCATTCAGGCCTATGTGTGGTTCCGAAGCAGCGCTCCTCATCATCTGTCATCAATAAAGAAACAAGGGCAGTGCTTGTCGATATAGCAAATGTAGTCGGATATGGCAACATAAAATCTCACAATGTGTTTAGAACTAGCATCATTTGTGTGATTAGTTGCATATGTTGACACGAACTAAATGACATAAGCACCGTGTGTCCATGAAGTGGTTAAAGTTTTGTCATGCTTCCTGTTCATGTGGCGAATAGGGGAGATTCTCCAGAAATAGATGCATGTCGCTGCCTCCTTTCCATGGTATATGTCATAACTGTCTTCACCGAATCGTATCTGGGATCATGCAATCTAGCCTCATGAATTTCGCTGACAGTTGCAAGTGTGAAATTAAAGGATATTCTCGGAAGAACACACATGAACAAGAAGCACCAAAATCAGTGGCTTTTACTCCCACGTCCCTCTGGATCGAAACAATCCTCTTTCCCATACAGACAGACATCACCATTTCAAAATCTGCACAAGAGGGGCTTGGGAAAGTTTTTAGTCTGTTCAATGATTACCATTGGAGTTTTGACACCTTGCCCTTAAACCTGTGATGTCTGTGTCACACATTAGCTCCATAAATGCACATTTTCCTCATTGTGGCATCGGTGGACGAGATAATAGGGAAAATGAACATGGGCGAGTTGACTGAATGCTGTGATCATGGCCTCCATGTTCCTTTGTTGCATATTGCAAAAATGTTGCTAAATTATACTTTCATAACTTTGTCATTCTTGATATAAGCCGTAACACATTGTAAGGCTATGTTTCACTTCAAATGTGGTAATGTTTCCTTGTCCATTCGTTACCCCTCAAATGCAACCACATTGGCTCAAACCCAGATATCATGCTGATGATGTGTCACCTTTGTCCTCAAGGAAGCTCATTAATCTCTCATTTAGAGCTGGACTAGCTGCTGCTTCTCTTCCAGGACTTTTGCATTCGCAAAAGTGAAGGCAATTGGATATATTTGGGAGGAAAAGAACCAAGCAACACACAATAGCAATGAAGAACATGAACACAGAATGATCTTACAATTGCCACTGCCAATTGCACTTTGCTTGGTC
>CAJHUC010001126.1:0-39703 GCA_905146915.1 Ostreobium quekettii
TCCCTCGCCCGGATCCTCCCCGGCTCGCCGGGATTGGTGGAATCGCGAGGATCGTGCCATCTTGCACCCTGAATTTGTGCGCATCGCTCAGCGGGTGGGCCGGGCCTTTACTCTTGACGCCCGCGCCGATCCCCTTGGCCATAATGCCATGGTCCCGAACTTCTGCTCCCCCACCCGGGATTTCCTTCGGGAGTCTCTGGCGGGCCACCATGTTTGGCTCAATCCCCCGTTCAGCCGCATGGATGAGTTCATTGACCACTACCTTGCCGAGAAGGCGCGCTCCCCGCAGGACACCAGTGCCTGTATCCTGGTGCCGGCTTGGCGCAAGGCCGCGCACCCTGGGTTGCGTGGCATGCAGTTGGTGGCTCAATACGAACAAGGGACGCCCTTGTTTACAGCCCCTTGTATGGATGGGTCTCGCACCCCGCTTCCGGGCATCCCGTGGGGGGTAAACGTCTTTTATGACCCCCCTCGCCCCGCCATCTGCTCTGCGCGCCAGACTGATGAGGGCCGCTTGGCCCTTTGCCTCCCGGGTCGCATTGCCGGCGCTCCCACTCAGTGCCTCTTGGACACCGGCGCCCAGGGTACCCATTACCTCTCGCAACAATTTTGCGAACAAAATGGGATTTCTTACACCCCTCTCACTGGTATTGAGGTGCAGGTGGCTTCTGGCCACACTGCTCCCATCGTGGGGGAGACGGTGCTTTCCGTTTAGATCAAGGCCTATCGGGAACGATTGCGTTGTGTTGCCCTTCCCATGACCCCCGGCATTGATCTGATTCTTGGCGATGGCTGGCTCCTCCGCCGTCACGCGACGATCGACTATGGCGCTCGGTCCATCATCTTGCGTGACGACATTCATGACCGCTTCATCACCCTTCAGATGGCCCCGCCTTCAGCGCTCCCTCGCGTCCCTTCCCCCACCTCTGTCCACTCGGACGCTGCCGACGCTCCGGCCCATTGCCCCCTTCTTTGGTGCCTTGATTGGCGGGCCGCTGTTCGCGGTGCCATCCCTACCGATCCACTGGATCCGGAGCCCGACGCTCCCGACGCTACGAAGGAGGATCCAATCATTGCCCCTCCTGCCTCCTCTGACCAGGCTGATCCAGTGCGCATTCAGCGCATTTTGGATCGCTTCCTGGAGGTCTTTAAGGATGCCCTGCCAGGCCTTCCTCCTCGTCATCCAGAGGACGTCACTATTCCCTTGGTGGAGGATGCCGCCCCCGTCAACCGGGCTATGTTTCGCTATTCGCGCCCCGAGCTTGAGGAGATGAAAGCCCAGCTCCAATACCTCGTCGAGCGCCAGCTCATTCGCCCCAGCACCAGCCCCTGGGGTTTTCCCGTCCTTTTTGTTCGCAAGGCGAACGGGACGCTCCGCATGTGTGTCGATTACCGGGCCCTGAACAAGTTGACGGTCCATAACCGGTACCCGATCCCTCGGATCGACGACATGTTGAACATGCTCGCTGGGGCCCGGGTCTTTTCCTCCCTGGACTTGATGCAGGGCTATTACCAGGTTCGTATTCAGGATACCGATTGTCCGAAGACGGCCTTCAAGACCCCCTTCGGCAGTTATGAATTTCGGGTCCTCCCGTTCGGCCTCACGAACGCCCCTGCGGTCTTTCAATCAATGATGAACTGCATCTTCGGCCCCTATTTGGGGCAGTTCGTCTTGGTTTACTTGGACGATATTCTCATCTTCTCCCGCTCCGCTCAGGAGCATGAGGTCCATCTCACCCAAGTCTTGGAGAAGTTACGCGAGCACCAGCTCATTGCCCGCTTGGAGAAGTGTCGTTTCAACGCCGCCTCCATTCAATACCTGGGGCACATTGTCTCGGCTGATGGCATCCGGGTGAATCCCGCCAAGGTCGCCGCCGTACGTGACTGGCCTCGCCCTCGGACCCCCCGCCAGGTCCGGCAATTCCTTGGGCTTGCCAATTATTTCCGCAAATTCCTTCGCGGTTTTTCCCACATGGTGGGTCCCTTGGTCGCGCTCACCCGGGAGAAGCACACTTTCCATTGGGGTGAGCCCGAACAGACGGCTTTTGACTGGGTCAAGGAGGCACTGACCTCGGCCCCCCTTCTCCGCATGCCCGTCTTCTCTCAACCTTTCGAGGTTGTCGCGGACGCTTCGGGCTATGCGCTTGGCGCTGCCCTCCTCCAGGATGGGCAACCCATTGCGTTTGAATCCCGCAAGCTCGGGAAGGCAGAGGTTAATTACTCCGCCACCGAGCGCGAGCTCCTGGCGGTCGTCCACGCCCTTCGCGTGTGGCGTTGCTTTTTGGAGGGCGCCTCTTTTCGAGTCGTCACGGACCATTGTCCCTTGACGTACCTCAAGTCCCAGGTTCACCTCAGTTCCCGCCAGGCGCGCTGGTCGGAATTCCTTCAGCAGTTCGACTTTGCCTGGGAATATCGCCCTGGCCGCATCAACTGCGCCGACCCCCTGAGTCGGCACCCCGCTCTTGATCCGACCGACGACCATTCTGCCGGCCCGCTTCGCCCACGGACGACACTCCGGCTCCCTCTCGTCCGGTTGCCTTCATTGCGGCGTTGTCTCGTCCCTCCCGCACCGGTCAGGGTCTTACCGGTCTCGCTCAGGACTTGGCGGATGCCTGCACGACATACGCTGATCTCCAGCGTGACGCCGCTCGCTATCGGTTGGTCCGCCATGGCGGCCTTTGGTACCACGGCGATCAGGTCTTCGTACCTCCCTCTCTGCGTTTACGCATCATGGAGGCGGGTCACTGTCCCTCCTATGCCGGTCATTTCGGGGAGACGAAGACGGTCGACTTTATTCACCGTTATTATTACTGGCCCCACAGCCGTCGAGACATCGCGGCGTTCGTGGCAGGGTGTCATACATGCCAGGTCTCCAAGCCTCGGGCCGGTCCCTCCACGGGGGAATTACAACCTCTCCCCATTCCGGATCACGAGTGGGCCAGTGTTTCCATGGACTTAATCGTTCAGCTCCCTCGGACCACTTCTTTCCCTCACTACGACGCCATCGTCGTTTTCGTCGATCGATTGACCAAAATGGTCCACGTCGAGCCCACCCACAGCGCGATTGACGCCGCTGGCCTGGCCGACATTTTTATGGAGCGTGTTCATCGTTACCATGGGATTCCCGAGTCTATCATCTCGGATCGCGGCCCCCAGTTCACTTCGGCCTTCTGGCAGGCCTTATTGGCTCGCCTTGGTGTGCAGCCCCACCTCTCCTCGGCCTATCACCCCCAGACTGATGGCCAGACGGAGCGCATGAATCGCACTTTGGAAGACATGCTCCGGCGGTACATTGGGGCTGCCCATACCGACTGGGATCGCCTTCTCTCTTGCGCTGAGTTCGCCATCAACAATGCGAAACAAGAGAGTACGGGTTACTCCCCATTCTTTCTCAACTACGGGCGTCACCCTCAGACCCCTTTCTCTCAGTCGCTGCCCCTCAAACAGCGCACCTCGCTGCCCCTTCGCAGCAATGGCCGCAGCCTCCAGCGTCGGCCCGCCAAGGCTTGGGCTCAAGCCAACTTGCCTCAAATTCCCGGGGTCCCTGCCTTCCTCCAAGATCGGGAATCCGCGTTGCGCCGCGCCAAGCAGTGTTTACAGAATGCCCAACAGCGCATGAAACACTGGGCCGATCTTCGACGGAAGGCAGAGTCGTTTCAAGTGGGGGATCTGGTGCTTCTGTCCACCCAGAACCTCCACTTGAAACATCCCGGTACCAAGAAGCTCTTGCCCAAGTGGCTGGGTCCATTCCGGATTCAGACGCGCATCAATCCCGTCGCTTTCCGGCTGGACCTGCCTGTCGCCCTGCGCCGGTTGCACCCAGTCTTCCATGTTTCCTTGCTGCGCCGGTACATCCAGGGCCATTCGGTGTTGCCTCCTCCTCCTCCCCCGGTGCTTTTGGATGAGGAGCTTGAGTATGAGGTCGAGGCCCTCCTCCAGAAGACCATCGTCCGGCGTGGTCGCACCAGTCAGCCCTACTACTTGGTTAAATGGAAGGGCTATGATATGGGTCACAATTCCTGGGAACCTCTCCGCAACCTCACCCACTGTGAGGAAGCGTTGCAGCGCTTCGCACTCCAGGCTCAGCAGGACCCTTCGCTGATTCGTTCGCCCAAGGAGGCCTTTCAGCCGCCGCTTCGGCGCCCTCCGCCATCTTCGCGCTAGCCCTTGGCTGGTCCCCCTGCTCCTCTTGAGCCCCCCGTTTTGTGTATTGTTTTGCAGCCCTCGTCTCCGGCTGGATGAGCCTGCTCCCCCCTTCCCCGCTGTTCACCAGGCGGGGGTACTCACGGGACGCTCGATGGATCACTCGCCTGATTTGGCTGGAGCAGCGGGATCCTTGATCCCCCCCCTGCCTTCGGGGAGTACCTGGGGGACCTTTCTCCCCTTTCTTTTTCTCTTGCCCTTCCCCTCCTGGCCATTCAGGGGTTGCGGCGCGCATTGGGGACTATTGCGACCCCTATAGGGTGCCCGCACTGTCTCTTCTTGCTTGGTACAGGTTTAGAGGCCGGTGCTACAGGATTCTCCACGGATTCTCGGAGGGGGGATGTGCTGGACATGCCACCCCCTCCTTTGTTCCTCACTCCTTGTTATGCCTCTTGCCCATCTTGGGGGGGTGCAGTTTCGACTGTACTCCCCTATGTGTGTGTGCCTCTCCTGTCCCGGGCCTTCCCGGGAACCACCTACGCCTTCTTCTGGGTTGCCCATGGTTGCCTCTATTCGGAGTCCCGCTATACCGTGAGCTCCCAGGCCACTACGCCCGGCCTTGTCCGACGCATCCTTCTTACCCACCTCCTTTGGGTTCGGCACATCACTGGTGCAAAATGTCATTTCCCCTTTGCGCACCCCGCTGTTTCCTTCGCGGCTCCTTCCCGCGCTATCTCGGCTGTTCGTCGCCCCCGCACTCTCTTCGCCCCCCGTCCCTTCGGCGGGCTTCTGGCGCCACCTCCCCCCCCGTTCACTGTACCTCCCGCTTCTCGCATCAGATTGCCCAGTCCTGTCTTCCTCGGACAACCAATCGTCGCGGGTCGCGACTTAGGGGGGGGGGGGGGAGTGATGTACCGCACTAACCGGTACCCGGGGATACCGGCGACCCCCTACAGTAACCGGCCCAAGAGGGCTACGGTTACTATAGTGTAGGGGTTAGGGTTGCCACACCGGAACTAGGGCGGTGGCCACCGGTACCTGGGGTACCCCCAGGTACCGGCGCTTGGGTGTGGCCCCAAGTACGTAGTACTTGGGGTCCGGTGCTGGGTCCCGGCTTAATGGCCTTCGAGCGCCCGTACTGGCAGGCTTCTCTCACCCCCTGTTGCGCGCTGCCGCGCAACACCACGGCCCCATGGCTGTGCCTCGGTCGCGCAGCGCAATCTTTTGGCATTGCTCTGATTTCTCAACGTGGAGCTTCTTGGCATGTCCCTCTGAGCCACCAGGTCTGGTTTTGCTGCACGCGCATGGGTTTCCGAGCCGTTCTGGGTGGCGAGGAGGCGACAGTGGAACTCTAGTACATTGCGGCGAGTGGCACCTCGTTGGTGTTTCCATGGTCCTGCGTGGGTTTTTGTACATTGCCTAATGTGGAGAATGGTGCTTCTGGCCTGCTTTGAGCCTACGGTGGCTATGCTGACAGGTCTTGTGGCCCCTCAGAGTGTCCTGGGTCCTTGTGGCATCACTCTGGTGGCAGGGAGGTGGTGTCACTGACGCTCTCAGTCATCCTGGGCTGAATCTGGGCTACTTGCCACTGGTCCTGGGCCTCAAGGGGCGCCAGTTGAGTGTCACTAATGGGGCTTTGTCTATAATGTAATCTTTCTGCATTAATTGGCGCCCCGAACACTATTGTGTTGTGACTATCCTTCCCTATCCCTGTGTCCCCTTTTTTCTTCAGTGCTGATTTCTATTTCTCCATCCTGATTATGATTCCCCAGCCAAACGTTCCCCTTCAACACCACTTTCGCTGAACGGGAGTCAGGGTGAAGAGTAGTCCTGACGAGAGTGTGATTCAGCCGCTTTCAGTCTGGGGCCATTTCATTGTCCAATCTTCTTTGCAGCCTAAACAATCATGTTTACTTCCCATTGTCCATATGTTGAGGTGCAGTAGCCGTCGTCCGTCACACCAGTGAAGCCATTCTCCTTTCCACATGAAGGGGCGCCGCTCAACCGGTTTATAGACAATGATGTCTTACATAATCCTTTTTCCAAAATGAAGTTGCTGGTTCCCATTATTGCACGACCCTTACACAAGATAGTTAATTATACTTACGCCGATCTTGTGCCAAATGTGAAACTTGTTAGTGTCACATATCTGCATGCCAGATCTGCCCGCCAGCCCACAACAGCCCACGAGAATTGGAATTCAGCTTGCCGAAACCGAGATGTTGTGGTTCCCAAAATATTAGAAGCTTAGATATTTGAATGCTTCAGCTTGGCTGATCAAAAGCGGGGCAATCATGGCAATGGATTCATGATTGTTGAGCAGTACTTTGGTTCTGAGGAAAATTTCGAACCCACGTCCCTTTCTTTCGTGATTCGTTAATGAAAATCAAATCCACGCCATCCCGGAGCCTCAAACTCCAGTGACGTCATGAGGGCACCACATATCGCGGTATGAACATAACCAAAGAAAAATGACATTTCCCACAGGGGTGGCCCAACAACTGCGCACAACAGCTTCTGTTGCTCTCATTTTCTGCATCAGAGCAGGGCATGTGCGGGGGACCAAACGCTGCATCTCATAATAAATGATGTAAACGTGATCGTGACTCGGCAACACAGCAATACAGCTACCCGGAACCCGATGTCCTGTCATGTCATTATCTCTGGTGCGCAAAAGTGCCTCAGTTCGCTTCCGCCATGCTTCTGGGGCGAAGGTACCAGGAGCACCGAAATGAAAATGTAGGCAATGCAGCATGGGCATACACCCAATCATTGCAATCTCATCCCCGAGCCTCCACTGAAGGGAAAATTCAGAACAGCAATTGACTTCGTTCTATTATGGCAAAATTATCACCGTGGCCAGCTTCTGTCGTATACCTCTACCTGGTGTTCTGCTCCAGCCACTGTTGTACACAACTACCACTACTGCTTCTGCTCTAATTGTTGGCCGCCCCGAAGTTCTTCCATTGCAATGAAAGCACCACAGCAGCCACAAAACATGACACACAATTGCCTCAACGTGCAAGAGAGCCGGCAACAATCTCCAGAATGATGCCCCATCACTGGCACACGTGTATGGAGGGAGCGTGCACCAAATCCTTTCTACCACTACCTTGACTTCGCACTCCAGCAATCTACGTCTACTGAACCAGTTCTCTGAAATTCGACTCGAAAACCCCAATCAATTCTCCTCATCTCCAGTTCCATACACAGGCGCAGTGTAACATCCTCTTCCATCATTGCACTTATGACAAGCCCATCTTCCAGCCCTGGCCCTGAGCCCTGCAGTAGGACTTCTGCCTGAAGGCTCTTGTGAACACATGCAGCCACAACACAGGCACCAACACCAGTCCATAGGGCGATGGAAGGGCCTAATGCCACATAATGTTCCAAACAGGCCCCACGTTCTTTTCCATTGAGTGTCATCAACCCCACACAACTGCTACTCAGGAACTGACCAAATTCTTCTGCAGCAAAGTGGCAGTCGCACACATAGGACCTTCATTGGCTTGCACAACCTGCAAGATGTCTGCTTTCTCTTCAGGCGCTTCTCCAGCGCTTTTGCCACCGCTCCACAAGCGGTAGTCAGTCTCCTGCGGCCGTCTGAACTTGAATGGCACTGGCACCTTGCTCGACGGCCCTGTTTTCCCCCTCACCTGCCTTGCAGGCCCTGCAGACCTCAACGATGCCAAGCGTGCGCGGAAGTCTTCGTTGGTCTGCCGTCCCTGGTGGACTGGTCGAGCTCCTGGTTCCTCTTCCTTCCACACGCTTGTATCCCCATCTTCACAAGGTTCAGATGCCCGCTCGCAGCTGTTGTAAACACTCGAAGACTTGGCTGTCCTGAAGGAGATGCTGGCAGCCACGCTACTGCCTCCCTGAGTGCTGACACCCTGAGGGTTGCTTCCTTGGGGAACACCTGCCTGACTACTGTCAACCTCAACGCTGGCCTCCTCTATGCTGCCTGCCTGAGGTCTGCCTTGCCGAGAGTTGCTCCCAGAAGACCCACCCCGAAAGCTGCTCCCAGGAGACCCACCCCGAAAGTTGCTCCCAGGAGACCCGCCCCGAGAGTTGCTCCCAGGAGACCCTCCCCCCCGAGTGCCGCTCGGCTGAGCAGCATCGTTTTTCAGCACATCCGCTCCCTGGGAGTGTGTGACAGACTTCTCAACACTCCAGGCGATGTTGATGTGCTCCTTGTCGCTGCCACTGTGATGATCTTTGTCCGTCGACACATTGACAGTCACCACGCACTGGAAGGGGTCAACATACGCCTGGCTGAGGTGGATCCCCTCCTGTCCCTCTTTGCCAGACGATCCTGAATAGTACATGCTGCCCTCTATTTCTTCCCGCTCTTTGGCTGGCAGGAACATCGCATGAGGGTACTTCATCATGCTCTGAACATCCAAGGTGGGTTGGGGCTGAAGGTTGTCTTTGGAAAGGGAGGCGCTGGCTCCAGAATTGTCAGCAACAGATACCCCCACCTTGTCAGCAACCATTTTCACGATGTCTGCAGCCGTCATTCTCCCTAGTCCTCCAGCCAGGGTCATGTTTTCATGGCGCACGTCGTCGAGATTGGAATACATCCCTTCATCGAACTGCTTCTTCAACGCTTTCAGAACCCTCACGATGAAACGGAAGTCTGGCCGGTTCTCGGGCTGCGGAGATATGCACACCACGCACAGCATGGCATAGGGAATCGGGCAGATGATGGGGAATTTGGGAAATAGGGGGTGGTACTGCAGCCCAGATTTCTTGTTCATATGGTAGCACTTCCTGGAGTGGTAAAGCTCCCACAAGAACACGCCCATAGAGAACACGTCCGCTTTCTTCGACAGCACGCCCTGGTGGCACAGCTCTGGAGAAATGTAGAATGGTGTCCCTGCCCGCTGATTGGAGATGTGGCTCTGCAGCTCCCCGAGCTTCATACTCAACCCAAAGTCCGCAATCTTGGCGGTGCCCAACGACACCTGGTCGTTGGGGGTCGTCTTGAGCAGAATGTTCTTTGATGACAGGTCGCCGTGGATGATGTTTCGGGCATGGAGGTGGCGCATGCCCAGAGCCGCCTCCAGTCCAATTTGGCACACTACCCCAAACATGGGCTGTTCCGTCACTGGGTCCAGGATCCGCCTCTTGTCCAGGCACTCCCTCAGGCTGCCCCTGTCACAGAACTCCTGCACAATGTACAGCTTCCAGTCCACCGTGCCTCCCATCGACTCCGTGTTGATGATGCGGTGCTTCCTCTTCTCTGGGGGCTGTATGGTGGTGGCCTCCAGCCGCTTGAACGAGTACGAGTACGTCTGCACAATGTTCCTGTGCGCCACGCTGGAGCTGATCGCCGCCTCCAGTACGGCCCTCTGCCTGGGCCGGCTGGTCACGTCCTCCAGGTCCTGGAACACCACCGTCTTGATGGCCACCGGGACGCCCTTCCACGTCCCCTTGTACACCACCCCGCAACCCCCCACCGCGATCCGCTTCTCGATCTTGGCCAGCGTGTCATCCAGGCCTGCGGATTCTTCCGTGATGGCGTCGATCAGCGACTCCTTCGTGAACGACCTGCACTGGACGCTCACCGACTCCCCCTCCTCCTCTTCCGCCTCCCTCCCCAGCTCCATCCTCTCCTCGTCGTCGCCCTTCTCGCCGCC
Source organism: Ostreobium quekettii (assembly GCA_905146915.1). Taxonomy (NCBI): domain Eukaryota; kingdom Viridiplantae; phylum Chlorophyta; class Ulvophyceae; order Bryopsidales; family Ostreobiaceae; genus Ostreobium; species Ostreobium quekettii. The sequence continues at coordinate 9,783 of CAJHUC010001126.1, forward strand.
GGCGCCCGCCCGCCACCCCGACATCTTCCTGCCCACGCGATACTCCCTGCCGAGCTGGGCCAGCGGGTCCGGGTCCCCGGGCTTGCAGGCGCGGCAGCTCAGCTTCCTCTTCCACACGACCGCCAGCGCACCGGCTATGATCACCAAGAGGGCGCCCGCGCCGGCCGCGACCGCCTCCTCCGGGATGCTCTTGGCCACGGAGTTGCGGTGGCCCAGCGCTTCGATGGCCTCCAGCTCCGTGGACACGCTGTCCGAGCTCTGCGCCAGGTCTGAGGACGTCACGCCGTAGTCTGAGGAGTCCGTGATATCGTCGTAGGACGACGTGACCTCGTAATACACCTCGCTGTAGGCGTCGCTGTAGCTGCTGGTCTCGCCAGACGTCTGGGTCATCAGGCAGTGCGGCAGGGTCACGTTGGCCACGTCCATGGGCTTGCAGGTCAGCGTGACGTTCTCGGCGCAGATGCCCCAGCCCACGAAGCGGCGCATGACGATGGTGGTGTTGTCCACCTGTTCGTGCTCGGCCAGGCTCACCACCTGGTTCAGGACCTGCACCAGGCCCGTCTTGTTGCCGATCTCGTTGCGCTGCACCCACAGCAACTTGAGGAGTGTCTGCACGTAGTCGCAGCCGTGCACGGCGGTCATGTCCTTGAGCACAAGCGGGCAGCCCATCTGCTGCGCCGTCGCCAACTGCACCACGTTCTCCACGTTGGTTAACGCCTTCACGGCCTCCTCCGCGCTGTCCGGCAGCGGGCTCGTGGCGTTCAGGTAAGTGAACTTCAGGCTAGGGTTGTGGTAGTTGGCGCCCTCGTATCGCACCTGGTACTGCACGTCCAGGAAGCCCTGTGGCAGCGGCTTGGGGAACAGCAGCCACGGACTGGCGCCCCCCAAGCCCGTGAACGTCACCGGCCGCCGGATCGCCACGCCCTTGAGCTTGTTGATCGCCCTCATCAGGCACCGTGTGATGCTGTAATTGCCCTCCACCGTCACGCGCAGCGGGTCGTGCGTGGGTTCTCTCGCCTGGCGCAGGCGCGCGAAGTTGCGCGACTGCCGCACGGTTAGGAAGTCCCGCTGCGGCGACGCGGGCTGCGCCTTGCGCACCTCCACGCGCTCGAGGATCGCCCCCGGCAGCTCCACGAAGCCGATCGCCATGCCGTCCTGACCCACGGTGGCGCTGGCTCCCGCCCCCACCCCGACCCGCCGATTCACCGCGTCAGCCAGCGACGCGAAGGCGCCCGGGGACACGTAAAGGTCCACGTCCACGTAGCGCACCACCCCGCCAGACTCCACCTCGAACAGCGCCGTCTCCACGCCCGGCCCGCGGGCCATGAACGTCATGTCGTATGTCAGGTTGCACCACGTCAGTGTGGCGTTCACCGACGCCACCTTGAACGCCTCCAGGCCCTCCACCACAACCCCCCGGTGCGCCCCGCACACCGACATGTCCGAGCGCACCCGCAGGAGCGGCACGAAGGACAGGCGGTCCAGCAGGATGTCCTGCGTCACGACCACCTGGCCGCTGTGCCCCGCCTTGGGCCACAACGTCGCCTGCAGCGCCATGGCGGTGGAGACAAAGACCGTGCCGTTGGGCGCCACGTACGACCGGGCAGCCACCTCCCCCCCCTTGTGCTCCTGCGCCGCCGCCCATGCGAACAAGCACGCCAGGATCGCCCCAACGCGAGGCCAGCGCCGGCCAATCCCTCCCCGGCCCATGACGCTGCTCAGAGCGGCGGCACGCCCGGCGCTAGCAGTGCCCTCGGGGCATGGGGCGCTGTGTTCGGGTCTCAAGCTCGCTCAGGGCAAGCCGTTTGCGTTTTAAGGGCGGCGGGAGGGCGGGCAGGGAGGAACTGGGGGGCAACGCAGGCCTGTGCGCGCCAATCGCTGCGCAATCGCGATCCGGGCGGTACCGCATTCCATCAGTAATCCGTACTGTGCAACGAGGGGTCCCTGATCGCGGCTCCGCCACCGGCCATCGCCCGCCGTGGTGCTGACGGATGGTACCGTGGGCCCGCGGCGGGCCACCACATGCAGCACCGAGGGGCGTCTGGTGGCTCATCACACTGACACCGGTGCATCACGTGACTGCTGTCATGATAGGCATGGCGTTATGCTGTCGGACTGTGTGCTCCCGGGCTTGTACTGGCGGGCCCTGGTGGGCAGGCTTTCGATGCTCGTCGCTTCCCCCGCCACTCTCGCGTGTGGCCATCGCGTCATACAGCATGGGAGCTCTACGTGGCAGGGTGAATGCAGATGTGTTTCCCGCCAACACCCAACTAGAATAATGTACAAGGTATACCACACGCGCAAAGTGCAATGAAAACGGAGTGCCGCGGAGGGGGCGATGGACATGTTGAATGTCAGGTGCGAAGGCAAAGCCAGTGAAACATTTCACCCTTTAAAGGGTGAAGGTGTGAAGGCATTGTGGTGACGTGGTGGTACCTCTTTCGCTGATGTGCATGCTGCTTTGGTGATGGTGTTTGATGTGTGCCAACTAGTGTGATGGAGGAGGGGGAGTACGGTGCGGGCGGTACAGTGACTATGCGGCATTCCACTTGTCAAGGCTATCGTAGCCGTATCGGAGTTCGTTCCGTGGTTGCCGTGCGCATCAAGACAGATGTGATGCCTAATGCAGCCACTCATCTTTCAGCCCTGTCTGTTCTGGATAAGACAGTTGGGGCAGCATCACAGACCTCAAAATGCGCAAGTACAGGGCTTTAGTTCACGTGGGCAGGCTGCTGAATGCCACAAAGCTTCCAACACCGGAAGCCGGTCAACCTCTCTTCCTGTGCAAGGAATATAATTGATTGACTGCTTGGACGTCGTGAGCGAGTCGGTTGACTTCGCGATTTCAAGCCAGGGCTTGGAGAGCACAAAGCGCCACGTTCTCTGATGCGCTATGAGCATGCAGCCCTGTTCGAGAGAACCATGCCATTTGGCACAACGTCACGCTCCTTCATGCACCCCTTTGACAGCTCAGTCCAAACACTCAAGCGCCAGGCGTCCCTGCCTCTAGATGCAGGTTGGGCACTGGTCAAGCGGCAGCAGGTTTGTTATGTAAGCTGGGAACACAAACCGTGTTCACATTTTCATGCATTAATAGCTACCCGTAAAAATGGGTAAACATGGGCCCTGCGTACTTCAAGACAATACAAACAGATTCAGGCAATCCGGGGAGTGGCAACTAGACGCGCTGAAGTTTGCATGAAACGATCTTTTGCTCGGCGATGTCGTTGCCGTTGCTGAGGGCGAGGTGTGCGCTGTGTTGTCCGTGCTGGACAGCGCGGAGGGTCGATCCTTGCTTAGGACATCATCGTGTAATCTGGGCGTGTGGCCGAGCCTTAAATATGCAGGTATAAGGCCGTGAAATGGCCATTTCTCTATTTACGCGTATTTAGGCATAAAAACGTAAGCGCAATAATGAAGCCGTAGATGCAAATAACATGCCTGAATGACAGAAAGGAGGAAGACCTCTTTCCTTCTCGAGACGGGACAGCAAGACAGCGGCGAGACCGCCAATGCCTCGATGAAACCGACGTGGGAGATTGGGGGCGAGAAGAGCAAACAAGAAGCACGAGAAAAGTCCTTCAAGTGATCTGTGTCTGAACTTTCTTCAGAAAAGGCATCAATAAAAGTCGCACGGTTTTAGCAATGCTCATGCAGCGATGCCTTCGTTTACTCTTTCACCGGATAGCTCTTGTTCAAAAGTTGTTCGGGTAGTAAATCTCGCCAATAAAAATCAAGCAATGGACTACAGTATGAAGCAAGACTAGTAGAGAGTAGCGAGTAGGAAAGTGTGTCGAGAACACCAAGCCCATACATCCAACATTCAGCCAGGCAACACACTATCTCACTTTAAGGCACAGAACTGCCATTGTCAAGCGGGAAATGCACAGCAAGGCTGGAAATGATCAGACCTATGCGCTTTTGTGTTTTTCATCTATGATCCTTGGACCATGAATGCAGGCAGTTTTCATCTAGGAACTCAGATCCCAGACTAGCGCGTCATGACGCTTGATCAAGCGTGCAATCCAGCTGGAAGAGACGTGCATTCAATGACTTGCTTGCAGAGAAAGTCCCAAGAAGTCCTTGCTCACGACATTCGATCCAGTAGCCGCTCGAATGGTACCGCCCATATTCAAGGTGTAGGTGCATTTCCCATAATGGAACAAGAAACGGCCCTCTATAAGGGAAGACGCTATGTCAATTTTGGTACGCTTTGCGTCAATTTGACGTTTAGCTCAGTCCCACCCACCCCCACCCCCACCCCCACCCCCACCCCTTCTTAGCATCAATCCTTATGTCGAAGCCAGGATAACTCAGCAACATTGCCTAACAGCGGTATTCAACTTCCATCTGTTTCTAAGGAGGAAAAAGGTGAAAGTTTTGCTGATTTCAGCGGGCTGAAAAATGATACTGAATGCCATCGCAGGTCAGGCAGGCAGCCTCAACGGCTGCAAATTGATCCATTCTAAGGTATTCTTTGAAGATCGAACACTTTCAATAGGCTTAAGAATATGTCAGTGGTTGTCTGCCGTTTATCAGTGGCGTTTTTGGGCATCTTCCTTCCTTATGTCGATTTCGTGGCAATTACATAATCTCTTAGCATCACAGGTATGGACCCCCCTACCCCCCACCCGCCTCCCCGCCAAGCGTACCAAAATCGACATAGTGTCCTCCCTAAGCCATATCACAGCTTGTATTGGGCGGCTACACTACGTACCATTGTCAAACAACACCCTTCCGGGGCAATTTAGTACAAGCAAGTACTGTAAAGTACTGAACCTTATGTCACTTTCCCCCAAAACAGAGTTAAGTACGCCCGGCCATACACCTATCCAGATCTGCCTTAAGCTGACATCAAAACAGCACAGAAGAGGCCCGTCAGGGACAACGTTGCCTTTCACACACTTTCTCTGAAGGCAGTGGTGGCCGACACGGACCATCCCATGCAGTGCTTGCAGTGTCTGAACTAGCGACCCTCGGCACTTTGCTTGCAGCCCAATTTGATGACGCAATTATTGCATTGCAACAGGTCGGGCTTTGCGCAAAGGCTATGAGTGAGTTGGTGGCCGCCTGTGCCGTCGAATTGTACTATGTTGCCACTTCTCACTTTTGAACATCCAACGCGAGTTTCAAGAGATGTACTCCTCTGCATTCTTTCCAGTTTGTTATTCGCTCTGCACCCCTCGCAAGCGTCCCACAAGACCAAAAGATATGACGTGGTGTTCTTGTGCAAAGTTGCTCTCATTGATCGTGGTTCAAGGCTGGTAGTGGGCTGGGGCGTTCAGCCATGGTGCTTCTGCGGCCTGGGCCGCGGGGACAAATGCACTGGCCTTTCCACTGCTGGTGTGACAAATGTTGTGGCTTCATCCATTCAGCTTTTTGTTATTGCTCCGCGTTGCCCCAGAAGAGCGTCGCTTTTTGCCACCGTCGCTCTGCTAAATTTTGCAAACACAGCGCACCTTTGCGTTGTGGTCGAGTATTATGTGTACACCTGCTCATGCACACCTGCGTGTACATAGTACATTAACCCTACCAGGATGGGAGCCTTGCATTCCGAATTCGCCTTCTCCGCCTGTAAAGTGTGGGGTTGGCCTGTGGCACCTGTCACAGGCGGAACGACAGCAATGTGACCCCTTGCATGCCGCTCCGGCGTCATGCAAAGGCCAAATCGTACTTGGCAAATGGACCAAATCGGTACGCCACGATGCCATGCACTGGAAACGTGTGCATGTGATGTGGCCGACGCTGGTAGCCAATCTGACGCTGAAGAGGACACAGTGGCCGCACAGGGCAACCTGCATTCACATAGTAACGCTGCTGAATGATGATGGTGAGCATCATTGTTGACGTCATTGTTGGGAACAGCTTCAGTCTATGGGGGAGTGTTTGTGTTTGTATGGACCACTGTCGCTGTACCAGCTGTGCATCAGCGCGCAGAGTGCTTGTCAGCGCACAACGGGCTGATGTCAGCTGATGGGGTCCAAAAGGGCAGGGCAACATAGTTCGACAGCTAACCCAGGCTCGCCAAACTTTTATGACGTCGCCGCCACGACCGCCGTGGGCAATGTGACGCACGACGGCTGTTCGCAACATTGAGCAAGGTCTCGTTACAATTCATCAACGCGCATATCTTGTAGCCGGTGAAAGGCCATGAAACACCATCCTATTCTGTCCGTGCGCCTCGCTAAGTCAGCAACAACCCCTCTGCCGGTCCATGATCAAAATGCTCATGCCCTGACAGGTTGCTGAGCCAACCCTCCAAACAGATTCAGCGGCGCGCCTATCCTTGATTGACAGACTACGTTTTGAGGGCAGCCTTCTTCTCTCTGTCAGCTATTCTCAACGGGGCGGAGCTCTGCGTTTTAAACCGGCCCCTCCCATCTTCACCGCTGGACTTCTTCTTCTTCACGATCTGCACGACGTCCTCGTCGTGCAAAGTGTGCGCCAACCCGCACCTGCCAATTCCACACAGCAAGTCCTCATAGGCCTTTGCCCCCACACCCCTTGCACACTGCACAAACAGATGGGAAAATATGAATCATAGACGATGTTGAGCAGCATCAAAGGAGTCATCGGTCACCTATGCGGCCGCTGGATGTCATCACTGTGGTGCAGCTTCCGGCGCAAGATTCAGATTTCTGTATTCAGATGACGGTCAACTGGACCGCAGAAGCGACGGCACGTCTCTTTTAGGGGCCCGGGGGGGGGGGAGTGGTCAGGAAATGTGCGCATTGCATTTCACTGCTACTAGGTCTTATATGCATCATCCGACAAGGAATGATCAGACAAAAGATCGGATAGGTTTCACAGCTGCTGTACTAATCAATTTGGGGGTAGTGGGGGCAGGCCGATGTAATTGTGAACATTTAGCTGACATTGAAAAGGAGACAACAGAAACATGATAGGAGGCTATGATCAAAAGCAGCGTGTGAACAAGTTAAAAGGACAATTGAACTGCCTGTTACTGCCTAATATATGTGCAAGGGCAGAGTTTGTGAATGGGAAAAATAAATAAATAAGCAAAAATAAATAAATAAATAAATAGACAAATAAACAAATAAATAAATAAACAAATAAATAAATAAACAAATAAATAAACAAATAAATAAACAAATAAATAAACAAATAAATAAATTTTATAGAATTCCAAGGTATTACATGCTGATCTAAGCAAGGAGCTCCCCCACAAATCCTAAAGCACAACGGGATCCTTTCCCAGCAGGAGCCGATGTAGGGTCCCAAACAATGAGATAGAACGAAAGCATCGGTGTTCGGTCAGCGTTCAGTACCCATGCGGGGGAGCCCTAACCATCAGAGAATACATACATTGAAGCAGAAGCCAACAAACGTTCACCGAGGGTAGAGAATGGGGCATGGCCGTCTGATGCGTCACCTTTGTGGAAAGTGCTTTGCGCTGGTGCCCCACACCATTGCATATTGGAATTCCTTCACAAGTGTATTGTGAATCTGCCTGCACAGCCCCTCCATCGTGGTGCCACCGCGGTCGTCAGAGAGGACGACAGGCTCCTCAAAGTCTGGCTTGTTACCAACCTTTTTTGTGTACACGCGCACCTGCACACCACAGCGTCATACACGGCTGCACACCAGTGTCAATTATTGCCTGCTCAGTGCAAGGACGCTGTTCTACCGATGAAGGCGAACGCCATCCGAAAGGAGTTCGGCCACACCATATCTTTGTGTTGAAGCTGATCTGTGATGCAGGCAGCGGCCATGCCGCATCTCGCCATCAATTGCCCGCATGCTCACCAGTGACATCATGTCCCACATCTTCTCCAGCAAGCCATCGAGGTTGAGCTTCTGGAAGCATGAGATTGGGATGGAATTGGACCGTCGTGCTATCTCGTCCACCTCCTCCATACAACAGATGTCGATCTTGTTGTAGACGTACAGGCATTTAATGTACCTGCGGTTGCCCTGGCAGAAAGGGACCAAGCGAACTTCAAGACGGCACATCTGAAAAAAGCCACCGAGCACAAGTGCACAATGATGCAGGAACAAACACCTCATCCTGGTGCCCGTCTGGCATGAATACTTCTGTTATGATTGCATAAGTTCAGTTATTTCGACAACACCTGATTGTCAACAATACTTCCGGAGTTACATTGACTAAGGTACATAGACACTGAAATTGGCCGTCACACTGGAGCATTCACCTCGATCACATCGATGAAGTCATCCACTGTGGCATCTTCACGGAATAGAACATCAGCATTGTGGATTTTGTACTCCTGCAGAATCCTCAACACCAGTTTTTCGTCCATGTGCGTCAAGGGTACTGTCTTGTTGAAGTGGACACCTCCCTGCATGGCACAACCACCCAGACACAACATGCCAGTAGTTTGCCAAGCGTCCCTTGGGCTGCTGTTGCCTCCACATGGCAAAGCAACTCCTCAAGTCAAGGAGGCGATGACAGGCGGGCATCTGTCCAAGTTTTCTGTTCGTTCTGCATCTGCCCATATCTGCCCATTCCATTTATCAACACAAAATGCGAACAGAAGCGGCATTGTACAGCATTTCCATATGCAATCATATGCTGTCCTGTCAATTTGTATGTGACAAAAAGTTAGCCTGATAGTCGCAGTTCCAACAATACACAGATAAGGCAATCAGATGTTCATTCGCCACCAACTCGAACACCGCACAGCTTTCATACAATTCCATGTGCTACCAAGCTGAACACTAGCCTTTATACTTGGCAATGCCCACTGCACAGACATGCACCAGGTGCCTCAAACCCAATACCCAATATCCTTTTCAACAAATGAATTCTAAAAGGCACAAGAGCCAGAACTTGTCTCCCAAGTTTTGCTCTTGAACACCACTATTACAGGGCTGTCTTACATGCAGGTGATGCTGATGATTTACTGTTAATTCTGCTAACAAGGGCCCAGCAGAGTGGCAAACTACTCGTCTTACACATTGAGCATTCATGCAGTCATGAACACCTTTTGGGGCTTTACATCGCCTTTCATTTTCTTGCTAGGTGGCATTAGGCCCACATCTCTTCTCTTTGGAAACGGGTGGCACCTGGACTCTTAACTAGTTGCCAAAAAGGTGGCACTGAATTCTCCAAGTCCACAGGACGAGGACACAGCACAGAATAGCACCCAGCCTAATACCGTCTTCTTCTTCTTGTAGTATATGTTCGGTGGTGGGCGATTGAGTCGAATTCCCACAGACTCCAGTTCCCTCGTAAGGATTTCCCTGTGGGCATCTGGCTTCGAGGCATCCAGAACCATCAGCAATAGGTCTGCACTCTTGCACACTGCGATGACCTGACACAACGCTCGTAAGCCACCGGCGCAACAGGAGCACTCTACATCTGGCTTTGGATATCTGTCGCAAAGTACTGACTGCGGGAAAGGCAATTGCGTATTTCAAAGTGGTACATCAGCATTTGTGGTGCAACTGCAAGATGCACACAGGCTTGAAAGGAATGAAGACACAGCGACATGGTGCAGGTCTGAAGAACATTGAAATATCCAGGTTCAGCAGAAGAGCAGCAAGTTTTGAGATGCCTCAGATAGTCTGTGCGTGTTTACAAGTGTCTCGTTGGATAAGGGAGTGCTAAAAGTTTGTCGATCACAAGTTGACAATGCTTTTGCCCTGCTATTCCATCTGTAGAAATAAAGGCACAAGGGAGTACCAAGGAGGATGTTTGTGGGGAATGCCAGGGTGGTATGTCTAGCAAGGAGCCTTGTGTTTGGGCTTGGTGAAGATGATGTGCAGCTGTCTGCAAGTAATTCTACTCAACGCGCATGGATACTCTCCAGTCAAAGTTGACGGGTTGTCTCATTCATGGTTTGAAATTCTTGTTTGATTGCATTTGTACCCCAATCAAATTGCGACAAGCTCTGAGAGGTGATGCAGGGCAACACCCGGTCAGGACCACAGGCATGCCAAGCTGACACTACAGAAGCAAAATCAAGCAGAGCATGGCTTCTGGGGCAGGGTCAAACAGATTATCGATGGCACTGTATGTATAAGAAACATACTATAACTCACCTGCAGGTTCTCGGTCCATTCAGTGGTGAATGGGAACAAAACATTGGGACTAAACACTGTTGGATGTGAACAGAACTCTATAACTACTCTTATGTGCATGATCAGCAGGTTCCAATATTTGATGAGTGGACTTCCTGTGGATCTTCACTGCGAACATGATCTCATCCACCTCAGTATGTGACTGCACCTGCCGCCCTCTTCCCTTTCCCTCAGCAGCACCCTCGATGATGCCAGGTAAATCTAGCAGCTGTATTTTTGCGTCATTGTAGTGGATCACACCAGGAATGCAAGTCAGGGTGGTGAACTCGTAGGCAGCCACTTCAGACTGGGTTCCCGTCAGATGTGTCAAGAGTGTGGACTTCCCGACAGAAGGGAAACCTGCAGCACCGCAACAAACATGCTTTGATATATATTTGTGTATTTGTTTTCTTCACGTAATCATAAAATCTCCTTCTGCTTACACTTACCAAGCATTGATCAATCTTAACAGGACCATTGCACCTGCGAGGCGACGATGGACATACAGCCATCACATCTCTTTGCTTCAATGTGTTCACTAGTTTTCCTTGTCCACTGAGGGGACCAGTGCAGAACACAGCCCGCTGGAGCAGCAGCAGGCTGGGGCTGTACAAAGACTGAAAGCTGTGAGGTAAGTTGTGGTAGTGGTGACAGTACGAACATGTGGTCAACAGCTTACTAGGGATGTGAATGGCTCACTGTATTGAGTACCTGTTGGAGCTCACACTTTATCACAATCGTACACCCTTGGCAAACCACCAAGTAAAAATGGAACTTTTTGGGAAGGACAAGGATTCAACTCAGTCCAAGCTCAAGCATGAACTTCCATATTTTGTGTGGATCGGACCTGCACATTGGCTGGAGCAAGACAAAGGCCATTTCATGCAGCAGTGCCTGTGTTGTGTGTTCTGCTGCCAACGTTTCCTTACCACAAAATAATGCCAAGCTGCAATAGTCTGGTGCAGGGGCATTTTGATGCACCAGAAGTATCTAAGGGATCGCCTCTGGGAGATGCACACATTTCGACATGCTGTCACTCCAGGCACTTTGAGATTCAGAACGATCGCAACTTTTCTAATCACAACTTTATTCAGGCATTTTGTGACTGGCTGGAAAAAACACCTTCCTGCCGCATGTTTGTCAAAGGCAACAACAGGGCTACCCACCAATAAGGGCCACTCTTCCATCCCCGTATTTCTGCACTTCGAAACCCTCACCAGCTCCACTGCCACCCTAAACAAGAGATCAGTGCACATTATTTCACAGCAAGGTAATGGGCGTTGCAGCACATATTCCTTTACGTTTTGTACCAGGTACCACATTGTGGATTCCAATCTCTCTGAGGTGCGTAACAGCAAGAAACATCAATATTCGGACCGTAGGCTCGTCGTACAGTGATCTGATACCACCATGTGCTGATCATTCCTGCTGTGGGACAAGTAGTGAATGGCAGACAACAAGGAAGCAAATGTGCCATTGCTGTGAGCCTTGCTTGTCCTGCAAAAGTGCCAGCATAACAACTGTGAACCTTGTGAAGCCTGCCATTTCTTTCTTATTCTTTTTATTGCAGCAAATGCTTTTGCCAGCCAGCCCTTTGGCACGTTTAAGCAGTTTTACGTATGTGCATCGATCATACAGAATCTGAAAACGAACAATGACGATGCAAACATGCATGCTGAGGATTTGCAGCTGCCGGAGCAGCGTCTCACCACGCTGTGGCAAATGCCACAGTGTAACTCCAACTGGTGCATACGAGCATCGTTAGTTCAGGCTGTTAGTTTAGACTTTTGTTCCTGGCTTCGTGACAGGTTGGAACATGGGTAGATGCAGCTATGTTCAGAACAGCACCTTTTTATCTGGCTCTTGTAGCTGTGTCCGCAGCTTTGCAAGCTTTGCCTTCAGCTGCCCAAGATGGTACTCCGTGGCCTGGGCACACCAGCAAAAGCCATCAGAAGTGTGATACCAGTATCAGGGTGGAGGCATACTGCTGCTTGGCATATTTGCCCAAGTCATGTATTGAGCCAAAACAACATGCACACGGTGGACACAAATGCAGGTACAGCGACTGGCAATCGCTCCTGCATGACGCACAGAGCACTGGCTGAATCTCCATGCTGGTCATGATTGTAAGATTAGATAGCAATTCCTGTTGTGTGCCATCTGGACACACATTAGCAGGTGCCCATGTGTGTAAAAGAACCCATCTGGCACCTTATTCACAGGCTCCAACAGGCCTCAACGACATTGATATTGCGGGACGCACTATCTTCATATGAACACTGCAAAAGATTACAAACAGCCCCATCCAAAGCATGCCCGATGAAGTCAAATTAAACGTTCCAATGGCATGGAGTTGCTCTGAAAGAGGCTGATTCCCAAAGTCGTAGCACATTGGGTTTAGACCAATGCACTACTGGGTGGCCAAGTACACACATTCGCCAGCCCAACAGTTATCCACCAATATCAAAGACCATCTTTGGCTGCTCATGAATGAGTCACGTTATTCGACAACATCGAGAGAGCGAAGTTGAACGGTCGGCGAACTTCTTGTGTGGTCTGCAAAGGCACAGCATTCATGTACATTGTGTACAAAACATCAGAACAGGTCAGTGCCAGATTGGAGGTTAAAGTACGTGGCCTATTAGGACTTTCTTGTCCGCGAACCTGCAGCTACATCCAGTTCTGGGACAGCACTGCCTTTGGTATTCTTATCTTGCTGCCCCCAGCCTTGTCAGAATCTTTTTTGCTGTGGGAAACAAGCTCACCTTATTCTTTTGAGTTCGGGCCATTTCGAGCTCAATCTCCTTTATCCTGAAAGGCAACCACGCAATCAAATTGTCGAATACGCTTCTGAGGCCATGTAAACTTCCTCTGGGTGTCCTGTCACCTCGGAACATCGCCGTTGCAGGCAAGCCGAGCATTCCCGCAAGTCAACGCACGAAAGCGGGCAGCGTGGGGCTCGGAGCGGCAAAGTCATGCCCGCCATGCGGAATTTTAAGCAAACTGATTGTTGGCGCAGGCAAGGCGCAAGGACGTTTACAACAGACTCAGCCCTAAATCCCCACCCCGGGGGGATCCCGTTCATTTGGAGTAGACAAAGTACCGGCCCAACCGCGCGCGCTGCAGCAGAAAGGCAACTGACTTTTCAACGATCCCCATGCTGCTCTGTGCCCCACTGCCTCCGCAGGACGCTGCCGAGTGGGATGTGTACGCTGATAGAGTCGCCGCTCGCCGCGGCGGCGTGCTGTGAAGACTGGATGCGGCAACCGGATTCCTCTGCGGAACAATTGGCCGTGTACAGCTGCCCAGGGCGGGAATTGCGCGGAGGTAGGTGTGGCAGCTGAATCGAGCATTCACCAACATCAGGGCGCGAAGCGAGTTGAGCGCCTTCTGTGGCCCATCCGAAAGTCTATCGCAGCAGAGGTGATTCAAGATGGTGGCATTGTGTTCGCCACTGGAGGAGAGTTTGCCAGTTTGAAGCTGTTCAGTTCTGGACAGTGCTTGTTGGTGGATGTATCGCAGATTCTTTGGGAGCCGCCTTCGGAGCACCAAAGCTTGAAGCGTCATACCGTTCTGGACGGACCCTTTCAAGTTGTGGCGGCAGGATTATGTTCGAATCGTGATGGTGGTTTCAACTGGAAAGGTGCCAGATTTGTCATGTGGGCCATGTGGATGTGCACGCCTGTTGTTCCCGTATGGTGCATGTAGCACACACATTTCACCTGGGTACGAGTTGTGTTGATCATCAAGTCAAAGGTTTGACGAACAAATGTGAATGAGGCATCGCTGGTGTTGTTCGGGAATTCTGAATGTTCGTTATAGGGAAAGAGCCTCAAACTCGACCCTGATGCTGGGTTATGCCCTGTGTCTACATAATCGTATTTTGCAGATGAGCAAGTATGGGTGTCAACACCGAAGGAGGGGGTCAGCCTATGTATAAGCACAATAAAAAAAATTACAGGTTGCACATTGCTACTTCCCCTTGAGCCCCTTCCCAGCGCCTGGTGCTGCAGGGCGGAAGACGATCACACTAGCCATGCCGAATTCCACGTGACACATGAGCTATACATAACAACCATGAACCACCCGCTATACTTTGTGAATTTATCAGCACGTGCAGATGCGCATAATAGTTTTTCTTCACTTCTTTCCACTCTTTTTCTCTTTCAAGTTCATAGTCGGACATTGAAAGGGGTCATTATATAATATAAAAGCGGTCTAATCTACATCCAACCAGGGCTGAAATAGGCTCTCTTGTGATCGCAATGTTTGAGTCCCAAACCAGCCAAGACATGCACTCCGCAATGAACATGCAGCACTAGAATAGAGATAATTTTGTGTTAGTGGTGAGATATGAACTATGCCATTGCTCAATATTGGAATATTGGTGCCTAAGTGCAAAGGCAGAGTATACTATCCCCTTATTTTGTGAGATATTTGCACAAGCTGTACTATCCTGACATTGCACTTGGCCTTCTGGACTCCCAGAACTTGTGGGCATATTTAAAAGGGGAATCATTGTGTCCTTAAAGGGCAATCCATCGCAATTCAGGGTCTAATCTTGGAGTCGCAGTTACAGATCTACTTGTATTTGTGACATCTATGGAAGAGCATACAAATGGGTCCATAGACAGGTTTTACTTTTGGATTTGGGGATCATTATCAGGATTCAATTGTTACATTGAGTTAGCTTGAATAAGAGATGTTTGTGTCAGCCAAAGTATAAAGAAACTTGGAACTTGCAGTGCAAGTTCTACTTACGTGAAGTACAGGTTGATTGTTGTGGAAACACTTGGGGTAGATGTAGTGGACCATTATTTTTCTCATTATCTTTAGATAATGGTGTGCAACTCCATATTTATAGCATAATGGTTTGATTTACCTCTTGGCCTTTGTTGTCTAAATATGCAGATGTATGAGTGACTTAAAGGTGCAGAGCATTGTACTGCAGCCTGGATAATGGGGGCCGAGTACGGGGGGTTTGTGGAGCTGTTTTGGTGGTGACCGGTGGCCCGTTTTGTACAGTGCATTGTGGTCGTGTCTTAATATACTAGCACACTTGGAGGTGTGACGGTCGGACGGGTATTTGGATGCAAGGGGCGAATTGTCTGACTGTAATTGTTTTTCCTGGCTCACTGCCGACTCCCGCGGGGGCGACCGCGCGCCCCCGCTGTCTCATGACCGTTGCTGCCACCGGCCTAAGGACGCAGGCCTTGCGACCCCGTGGCCCCGGGCCCTGGTGCGTACTCCGAACAAGCGTGCGCCCCGATTACGCCGGATCTGCACGCCATCGGGCGGAGATCCGAGGTCACCCGTAAGGGGTGGACCGGGCGACGGCAGGCGCGTGCCGGCTCCAACGAAGAAAACCACGTCAAGTGGTTTCGGAGCAAGGCAAGGCCGGAAGTGTTGAAGGCCGGCAACGGAGAGTGCTTCGGCGTCGCCCAAGAAGTGGGGCGCATTGATTTTCGTCTTTGGATCCCGGAGGATGATGCCTAGGCGCAGCCCCACTACGAGGGGAATTGCACCGATGACGGCGTGAATTGACTCGAGAGCACAAGAGCGAACGGCCCTTAGAGGCCATGGAAACGGCTGCGTGGAGGAGGAGTTCTTTTCGACTGCAAACAACGGCGCAGCTAGCTGCGAGATGGCACGGAGGAGGAGCATTATTCGGCGGAGGAAAACGGTGCCCAACGGCCGGGCAATCGGCTTAATCGGAAGAGACAACGCGCGGACCACGGGGGAACGTCGCGGCCCATTGCGAGGAGGATCCTCAGCGCTGGAGGGTGGCCATGAAGCCAGCAAGGAGCGAGTAAGGCGGACGGAGGTGCGAATGCACGAAAAGTGCATTTCGGCGACCCGCGAGCATGGCCCGTCGTTCGGCGGCCATGCAGCTCCATCGAACAAGGGGATCAAGTCCCAAGGAGCAGCCACAGCATGCCCAACGGGGCAGTGTGGCAGGGAGCCGAGAATCGGCGCTGCAATGCCGAAGGAGCCGTGTGGAAAGGAGCAGCGCCTTGGAAGGCGCAACCGTCCCCGTCCGACCGCTGGCGACGGCGGAATCGGGCGGATTCTGGAGGATGAAAAGCTGGCGCAAACGGCCAAACGAAGGCCGTTGGATCTGCAAGGCGACGCGCGGATTGGAGGTTACGGCGCGGAGGAAAAAGAGAGGCATGGAGTAGCTTCGAAGCTGGACACCGGGCTCCATTCAAGCCCGATGAAACAACGCGGAGCTGCGCGACCATTCGACGATGGTCTTCGCCAATGGAGCGTTGAAAGGCGAGGTGTGGACCGTCTCCAACGAGGCCCACACCGGCGGAGCAGCGTCGCGGCCGGCGCGATCAAGGGGAATCAAAGCCGGGCAACGGCGGGCTCCATCCGAGCCCGGTGCACCAACGCGGCGCGGCGCGGCCATTCAACGATGGCCAGCGCCAATCGAACGACCAAAGGCGAGGTGTGGGCCAACTCCATCGAGGCCCACACCGGCGGAGCAACGTCGCGGCCGGCGCGACCGAGGGGAACTGAAGCCGGGCACCGGCGGGCTCCATCTGAGCCCGGATCTACAGCGCGGCGCGGCGCGGCCACACGAACGTGGCCTGCGCCGACGGAGCTTCGAGATGCGCTGAATCGCCGGCCACTTGCGCGGCCTTCGCCGGCAAATCAACGGCGCAACCGATGCGCCTGAATGGAGCCGTTCTGGGGCAAGGCGCCGGGCTCCATTCGCGACAGGAAAAAGTGGATGCCGCGAGGCGCGGCCGGGCGAGCGCGGCCTGCGCCGATGGATCGTCGAGAGGAACGGCGTGGGCGGTCCACAACGAGGCCCACGCCGGTGGAGTGACTCTGCGGCCGGAGAGACCGAGGGGGAGCCGTTCCCGGGCAGCGCGCCGGGTTCCCACCGAGCCAGGAGGCCCGCAGGCGGCCCAGCAACTCCGCGGAGCGCCAGTCGGACTGGCGGAGAGAGGTGGGGGGCTGAGTCGGACCGGGTTGCCGTACAGGGCAGACCGGTGACCTGTGAGACAGGGGGGGACGCCCTTACTGTCCAATCAAAGGGCTGTTGATTGGTTTACTGGAATTTGATGGATTTTGTGTGAAAGGCTGTGGTCCGCAGCACTGGGCCTTGGATTCTGCCAATGTACTGCGGCTAACCTAAAGGCCAAAGTACTGTGGGATTTGGGGAGTGTGAGGACGCCTGAACCAGTGCCGGGACCGTGACAGCGTGGGTGGGAACTGCGTGCTGTGCTGTGCGGGTGTGCTGTGCAGCTGTGCCATGCAGCTGTGCTGTGTGCTGCGCGGCTGTGTTGTGTTGTGCTGCGCAGCAGCTGTGTTGTGCTGTGCGGATGTGTTGTGTGTGCTGTGAAGTGAGTTCTGAGTGAACATGGGATTTCAAAGATAGAAACAAAGGGATTTTCCAGGGACAATCTGTATAAGTGGTCAGTCCCATAATCAAAAGGGGGTGAATCACTTAATTTTGAATGGATTGGTGAAGAGTGCATTGAGGGGCACAGTAAGTGCTAATTTTGGGTAAAGAGTTGGGGGATGATGCCCAAAGTTTTGAATCATGCCGTGACTCCACTAATAAATCATTGCAAGTGGCACAGAATTCTGTTGAGTGTGGGCATAGTGATTCCAATCTCAAAATAGGTAGATAAAAAATGATGAACGATTATAATTGATTAGTTTCTAAGATAGCCACAAGAAAAGTAAAGTGGTATATGAGATTGGCCCACAAAATGTGGCCATTGTAAGCGGTTTAGGGTTAGCAGCACTGGACAGTGATGGTGTCTTGGTGTGCAACCCAAGATAGTGGAAGGTCAATCACAGAGTTGTACAGCCTGAAAGCAATCAGTTCTGTGAAATGTGAGAGGAGCTGCACTTTTGGAATATAGCAGTGTGCACTCCAATCACACAGATAATGACTTGAAGGTTGGAGTAAGTCTAAGGGCAATTGAATGTAATTTCAAAATGTTCTGGTTCTAGACAAAAGATATTGGGGGTTTGTACAGTATGATTATAGTGGGACCAGAATTCTGTCATAGAGACTACATCTCTCTATATTGGGGAGATTAGGGTGATATTGAGACACCCTAACAGCCTTCAGATACCGGGTACTACGGTTACGAGGTGTTGGCCCTCGGCCTGGCTGAATACCGGGTAATACGACAGCGAGGTTCAGGCCCTCGGCCCGGCTCATATACTGGGTAATACGACATCGAGGTTATGGCCCTCGGCCCAGTCAAACACTGGGTAATACAGCAGCGAGGTTCAGGCCCTCGGCCCAGTTAAATTCCGGGTAATACGGCAGCGAGGTACAGGCCCTCGGCCCGGTTGATGACCCTTCATGACCAGCCTCAATAGTTCAAGACCAACAAGAATACCAAGTCAGTAAATGGATACAACACATGTGCAGATCAGTAGAGGGGACGTGAGTTGGCTATTGTGGTTGTTCTCTCATTGGGTGCATATGTGCAGAGGTGTAGGGAATGCCAGTTGAGGGGCATTGAGTTGGACAAAAGTGGTGCCTTTCTTATATATCTGATCATGAGTTGGAAGTCAGTGCAGGAAAGACCACTATAGCAACAACAGTGCTATGTGGCAAATCAGATCTTATATTGATATGAGCAGGCTTTGAGGTTATCCAGTCACACCATGGGAGGAAACACCACTCACGTGAGAGAGGTGTTGTGGTGAACTGGAGGGACTTTAGAGCAATCATGGGCTCTAAGGTGATCTGATAGGAGCTGCAAAAGCATTCGCGGTACTCTGCATTGGCACAGAGGGAGTAAGTCATGGTTGGGTTGTTACTCGACTTGATAGCACAGTATAACTCAAGTTGTAGGAAAAGCTGTCTGGGGAGCTTATCTTGAGTTGCTGTGACATGTGGAATCAAGCGAGTCTTCATAGCTGGTATGATAAGACACAACTGACAGGTGTATGGGTTAAAAAAATGTGGCCTAGACTCTTAGAGGTTTATGATTTTATGGTGGGCCACTGAGTGACGAACCCATATTGGTAGGGAAGCAATGGTTGATATCCTGTTGTAGGTTGCCTGAGGGAATTATAAGACGAGTGATGGGTAGTTTGACCAAAGGCAGCTGGAACTTCTGGAAAAAAACAATGGGGATTAACAATTGATATTTGGTTGTGGTGGTTGTGATAAATGGGCAGGTTATTTATCTGACAATGAAAAAAAAAATGCAGTGGTTCAAACTCGTGTATTCGATAATTCTTTATTCTGGAGATTTTTTTGATCGCGGATGGGCAGGTTGGATCTCTGGCATCCCCCACATGCACAGAGTTATTTTCACCCGTACTCTATGTATGCATGTTAGGGTCTGGTCTTAGTGGATGATTGAGAGATTCAGGGGAAGCCCATAGTGGCAATCATGGTCACTTGTGATGGTATTGGGGATGGCCGGTGAGAGGCACCGGGAGGCAGTTCAGCATTACTGCCGGGTCGGAGGCGATGACTCCTGAGTCAGGTGTCAGAGAGACAAATTGGTTCACACTCTACCAGTTTAGTAGCATCGCAGAAATTTGGGGACAGGTGTACCAGATAACCTGATTCCTCCACTTAGCTCAGCTACGGATCAAAATGCGTCGATTTTGGTGTTGTGGTAGAGGAAGGCGTAGGGTGGAAAAGATGCCAGGCCTGGCAAGACTCCAAGCTGAAGCACTTTACAGTCTCTAAGATGCGACTTACAGGGCGCCTTTTTAGGTGGGATCAGCCCTTGCCAAGAGTGGCGAGGACCCGGGGTTGCAGTGTGAGAGGATAGAGACTGGTCCAGTTTTATTGCTGTGGGCCACCCCAGTCCCAAAAACTGGATTTCCAGGACCACTGTTCTGAGGGTTTTAGCAGTGGTGATAGGCATGGGTATGCCAAGGTTGTGAGTTGATGGAGTAGTGGGTCTCGCACATGACTAGCTGCGACTGTCCATAACCATGACCTATCTGATTGGAGAATCTGGTGGTCTACGAGTGATTACTACCAGAGTAGCTCCCAGTGCTATGTGTATAGGAGCACTAGTGGCATCTTATCTGACCTTCATTTCTACAAAACTGCATAGTGGTATCTGATGATGGGAGCAGTTGGTCTGGAGGTTAGGATGTGACAGGGTGTCAGATCATCTATAGAGGTCTGCTATCGATAGCACATTATTCCATCTCTTCAGTGCATGTTGGTGTCATACCCCAAGTGCAACTGGGGACAGAAAACGTTTGACTATAGTTTCTACAGCTGTGAGACCATGAGTACTTGGCACGGCAGTGAGCAGAGTGGCAGGGTATATGGGTTGCCTTGTCATATATCGCCGAGGACGTCGATGTACCCCAGGGGGGGTGTAGCCATTGTGAGAGGACCAGCGGACACATGGTTAGCGAGCTTCATGTCTCGATTGCCTTTCCTTAGGCACAAACATTGAGGTCATATAGTGATGGATCTGGTGGGGACCTTTGCTGTGATGTTTGTGGGCCAATAACTGGTTAGATGCATGAGTGAGTGGATAGAGGTCGGTATATGTTCTTGAGCGGCTGTGGTTCTGGATGGTAACTGGGTACCTTGGAGGCGTTCCCCCGGTCGTTATAAAAATAGGGGTAGCCTGGCCAGTGGATGTCCCTCCCGGCCATTATAATAGGAGGATGCCGAAAGTCGCCACGAGCGCCCTCCCGGCATTATAATAGGAGGCGCCGTATGCATCTGAGTGTTGATCTCCGGGCTTAAAATAGGGGGTGACCGAAATCGTCTGCAGTGCATCAGTGGTTCAGAAGGCAGTCTACTGGGCTTAAGAATAGTGACCTATATTAAATCCAGTTGTTTCTCAGTGACTTGGTATATGGGTAGTCACATGGGGGAGAAACCTGGATGACAGATGATCAGTTTTACCTTGATAACGGTCGAAGAAGTGGCGACTTTTTCTGTATCGAAATTGGGGAAGTCTTGATGATGGTCGGAGAAAAAAAAATACTTCAGTATCAAAATCGAGCGAATTGGCCTTAGCCGGAAAAAGATCGGACCTTGGTAAAAAAAAATTAATAGTAGCTGAATCGTACTGGTCCGATAAATACTTTGAGGTAGCTGGGTTGTTGTGGATCAGCTCAGTTCTGGGATTGCTCTTGTGGCAAGAGCAACAAAAATGAAGTTCAACGGACAACTGGTAACCATGAAGAGAAATGGAAACTAAAATTAGAGCCAAACATGATACACTCTAGGTAGAGTATGTGGTTATATGGTAGTCTACCTAGAGCACTTGTACAGAGGGCATTATGATTGTTGGACGACTTGGTGGCTTATGGATGTGCAACAGAAGTAATAAGCCAAGGTGAAAACTCATTGAGCGTTTGCAGTGTTGGATCTCTTGAGGAATGGTGGAAGCATGGGATGGATCTTCAATTCAGATTGCAGATGTTTGGTGATCATTACCCCAGATCATAGTGGATATCTGCCTTTTTGTGAGTCACGGGAGTTGCAGACAGGGTGAGGGTGATACACCAGTGGTATGGGACGCTTGGTGCATGAAGCCAGACCTTTGTCGTTGATTTTTAGATCTACTCAGGCAGTTGATAGGGTGATGATTTGGCTTTAGATGCATAGGAAAGGAGTCCAGTGGTCATACATTGGGAAATCTTTTGACAGAGTACATTGCATTTCTATGGGTAGAGACGTCCATCCATATGAAATTCATCTGGTTGCAAAAGGAAAAAAAATGTGTGATTAACTGATTGGTGGTTACCAGGTGAAATGGCTTTTTCACGGCTATATGTTATATCCATTGGAATAGAATGCCGGCAGTTCCAAGTTGTTCAGTGGATTATGGAGTGGGGATCAGTGGATTCTGGCAAGGAAATAGAGGAACCTATGGATAAAGAGCCAATTATATACAAGGTCGTTGCAATGGTACTAAGATATCTCAGTGACAGGGAAGACAAGGATGAGAATCCCTAATCTAACAATGAGAGGTAGTTTTTCCTGGATGTTTGAGGGAGTGTGTCATCCACACCTTAGATTAAAAAAAAACGGGAGTGTGGTCTGTATAAAAAAAAAAAAAAAAACAGTGGTGTATTGACTTTATAATTGGTGCATTAACTGGGCAGCCAAAAGAGGACTTCGGTTTTCGAGGGCGAAAACTACCCCGAGGGGGGAGTACTGTTGTGGAAAAACTTGGGGTAGATTTAGTGGACCATTATTTCTCTCATTATCTTTAGATAATGGTGTGCAGCTTCATATTTATAGCATAATGGTTTAATTTACCTCTTGGCCTTTGTTGTCTAAATATGCAGATGTATGGGTGGCGTAAAGGTGCAGAGCATTGTACTGCAGCCTGGATAATGGGGGCCGAGTACGGGGGGTTTGTGGAGCTGTTTTGGTGGTGACCGGTGGCCCGTTTTGTACAGTGCATTGTGGTCTGTCTTTATGTACTAGCACACTCGGAGGTGTGACGGTCGGACGGGTATTTGGACGTAGGGGGCGAAGTGTCTGACTGTAATTGTTCTTCCTGGCTCACTGCCGACTCCCGCGGGGGCGACCGCGCGCCCCCGCTGTCTCATGACCGTTGCTGCCACCGGCTGAAGGACGCAGGCCTTGCGACCCCGCGGCCCCGGGCCCTGCTGTGTACTCCGAACAAGCGTGCGCCCCGATTACGCCGGATCTGCACGCCATCGGGCGGAGATCCGAGGTCACCCGTAAGGGGTGGACCGGGCGACGGCAGGCGCGTGCCGGCTCCAACGAAGAAAACCACGTCAATGCGCCCCGCGACGGTACCGTGTCCCGGTCGCCGGGTGTGCCTCGCCGCAGGTCCGACATGCCACTGCTACTGCTCCACCCACCGACAACGCCTGCGCGAGGAGCCCGCGCTTGCCTGCCCTTGGCTCCGGCCTGCGCCTCGATCTCATGCTCCGATTGGCGCAGCACCACCCAGCATGGTAGCACCCCGCTTGCTCTTCACACGGCCGGGCTGGGCGCTGCGAATCCACGCGGCATGATGGCGTCATGCCGTGGCGTACCAGTCCGTAGCTTGGCTCCCGTGTCGCTGCATGTTGGGTCCTCCTCCACATGTTGCGTTCTCGGCCTGCCGCTGCATCCATCTCACTCTGCGTCCTCGGCGCCACATCCCCAGTGTTGCGGCCACTTGAATGCCGCTTCCTCGTTGCATCGCCACCGTCCGGCGCCTCGCCATGGCATCCTCCATTCTCCATCGGCTTCCGCCTCTCACTGCATCCAAGGCTCGCCGACGGCTCCACGCCGTGCTGTGTCTTCGCGCCTCCATTTCCCACAATGCGGCCGTGGGAATGCCGCTGCATTCCGGCTCTATCCACCACCTTTGCGTCCATCCAAAACGCCTCTGCCAGCGTTCCCGCGTCCTTGGCCAGCCGGGGCCTCCGATTCCCCGCGCATCCACGGCCAGTAGAGGTGGCCCCATCTGTCCGTCCCCAACAGAATTTGTTTGGCTCCATTAAAATTCTGTACAATCAACAGAATTTATGAGGGAGCCACAGAGAAAAAAAGCGTTTTACAGAAACGGGTAGGGCCATACTGACGTCAGCATAGACAACTACAGAAATCCACACAGCCTTGCAAAATGAAACCAAGTGTTACAGAATTTGCGCCGCCGTCTACGGATGATAGGCACCCGCAACAGAACCGCTGACCGGACCACAAAGGTCGACAGAATTCCATAAAAAATCGATGGCAATCGCTGCCAGGAAGGGCCCGCACTTATGATTTATAGTATGCTGTGATGATGTATTCTGTGTGTGTGCTGCCTCCAACCAAGTACCGGTAGCGATCGCTGCTGGGAAGGGCCCGCACTTATGATTTATAGTACGCCGTTATAATGTGTTCTGTGTGTGTGCTGCCTCCAGCCAAGTACTGGCAGCGATCGCTGCCGGGAAGGGCCCGCACTTATGATTTATAGTATGCCGGGATGATGTGTTCTGTGTGTGTGCTGCCTCCAGCCAAGTACCGGCAGCGATCGCTGCTGGGAAGGGCCAGCACTTATGATTTATAGTATGCCATGATAATGTGTTCTGTGTGTGTGCTGCCTCCAGCCAAGTACTGGCAGTGATTCGATATGCCTCTATTCGCGACAAGCTTCCAGAATCTCAAAGTCCATGACGGATGGCAACGGAATGCCAGGAAAGGCAACGGAAAAAAAAACATCTTTACAGAAATTGGTGGCTGCAAACACCCCCTTGACGGACAGCTCCAGAGCCAAAAAACTGGAAGCTCACGTGGCATAAACGGCAACAGAAAACCGGCCCCGGCAAAACAACAGAAAAGTGACGGACGGATTTTTTGTCTTGAAAAAAAATACGGACAGAAAATAACAAAAAAAAGCTGAGCTGTTGCGGCCCCGTCGGCAGCCGCTGGTTTCCGGAGGCGTTGGGGTCGCCCTGCCCTGCAGCTCGGCTGTTGGAGGTCAGCCGGCCCTCTCCACCTTGGACGGTGGGCGTATTCGGGGCAGTCGCTCCTGTGGTCGCGCGGTGGGCCCAATGCTCGACGGGGATCGATCCCCGGGGCCTGCTGTCGGCGAGTGGTGGCGGCGCAGCAAGGCGGTGGTTCGCTGGCTCGCGGGAGGCCAGAGAGTGGGCCAGAACAGTTACACGGATTCACAACATGCGCGCGCACATATCGCATGCGCGATGCCCGATCGCGGGTCCATCGCTGTCACATCAAGACAAGACAACTCATGTGCGCGTCCAGGCACTCAGTCACCATCCACCGTTCACCTACGATCGACCCATTGTCCTCTAATTCCAAGCGTCTAACACCCGACCCCCTGGCCCTAAGTACTACGACTTCAGGAGGCCATATCTTCGTCAATTCTTAACGGATTTGGACGTTTAAAAGCGCGTTGGAACCAAGAAGCTCTAAACTACACTCCCAAAAGGTCGATTTGGCCAATTACGTAATTCCCACTCCAGAAAACCTCAATAACTGCCTGACCCCAAGTAGCCACGTCACATTACTCCCCCCTTGGGGTAGCTTTCGCCCCCGAAAGCACACTATCCCATACTAGTGTCTTCCTCGGGCTTATCCCTCTTGATCATCTTCTGAAGCTCTCTGGCGTAGGTGAAATTTCCTGCCGGTATCCAGGAGGCATCGTCAATACTCCACCCTGTCCATAACACCAAAAACTCCTTATGCCTCCTGCCACTGGGTCCTGCCCATCTCCATCGCAACAGCTTCTCTACTTCGTATGGTTCATCAGCCTCTGGCTCAATCTCGGCGTCCTCTGACTCCTGTGGGGATGACCATCTGGACGATCTGAATGGTCTAAGCAAACTGGTGTGAAAGACATTATGAATCCTCCACCCCACTGGTAGCTTCAATTCGTAGGCCACTGATCCCACCTGACGGACCACCGCAAATGGTCCTACGAACCGTCGCTTCAGTTTGTGCACAGGTGCATTCTTCAACTGCAAATGCTCTGTACTGAGTAGCACCTGTTCCCCACTGTGAAACCTCTGTTCTCTGCGCCACTGATCGGCCTGACGCTTCTGCCTCTGCTGAGCCTGATGAACTGACTGCATCGCCATTCTGAATGTTTTCTTCATCCTGTGAACAAAGACGTTGACACCTTCAATATTGGTCTGGTCTACGTCCTTGATCAGGTCCAGCGGGGTCACTGGCTCAAAGCCGTAGTTTAGAAAGAAAGGCGTGTACCCCGTGGATGGCGATGCGCTGCTGTTGATCACGAATTCCACCATGGGCAAGTATTTCTCCCAGTGAGTGACTTCCTGACTGCCATGGATTGTACACCTGAGTACTTGCTCCACCACCCGGTTGGCTGCCTCTGTTTGTCCATCTGTCTGGGGGTGGTGAGCGCTGGACATCCTCAGCTTGCTACCCAAAATCTTCCAGAATTCTTGCCAGAACTTCGACACAAATCGTGGATCTCGGTCACTGACGATCGATCTGGGGATCCCGTGAAGTCGTCCAATCTGCTCCCAGTAGACTCGAGTTGTCTCAGCAGCAGTGATGGTCTGCTGGACTGGTACTAAGTGTACCATCTTGGTAGCTCGGTCTACAACCGTGAGAATCCCATCGTTTTTCCTTTCACTGACCGGTAGACCCATGATGAAGTCGAGGCTGACATCACTCCATTTTTCCTCTGGAAGTTGCAAAGGCTGAAGGAGTCCTGCTGGCAACTTTTGGACACTCTTCTCTGACTGGCAGACCTCACATCCCAGCACAAAGTCTCTTACATCCACTGTGTGATCTGGCCAGTAGAAATTCTGCTGTAATTTCTTGAGTGTCTTGTGGTAACCGAGATGTCCCGCATATGGTACTGTATGTATTTCTGCCATAATCTTCTTGCGGGCGTCCTCCACATCTGGTACCACCAATCTCCAAGGTTGCCTGTCCTCGGTGTTGTCCTTCAATTTGATCTCAATGAATCCATGGTTCAATCGGTAGTCACGATTCCCGATCCTGGTGACTCGTCCTTGGGCAGATTCTAACTGAATCAAAATTTCTGCCCATCTGCTGTCTTGCTTGTAGCCCTCTTTTATCGAGTTCCTCAAGTCTTCCTCCAGAGTAATCCTGGTGCTGGTCACCAATAAAGAATGTAAAGAATTTTGTTCCCCACTTGCAGCCACCACTGCACCCCCAGGACTGGACTTTTTAAATATTTCGTCCAGTTTCTTCTGAATATCGTTTTCCCCGTTGTCACCCTCATGAAGACGAAGACGCTGGACCAGTGACTCCTCTTCTGCGCGCACATCTGCCATGCATCTCAACTCCTGAATACTCCTGCGCGTCAGAAAATCTGCAGGGTTGTCCTTTCCTGGTATGTGGACAATATCGCAATCGTAACCCTGCAGAACCTGCACCCATTTCCAAACCCTCCTGTTTACTGCAGGCTGGTTGGGCAGGTTTTTCAAGGAGTCATGATCTGTCTGGATGACGAAGTGACGGCTGGCCAAGTAGTGCCGCCATTTCCCAACAGCCCAAGTGATGCCCAGTAGTTCTCGCTCGTATGCACTATACCGGGTCTCGGCCGGGTTGAGCTTCCTACTCTCATAGCAAACGGGTTGCAGCCCGTTGCCAAAGTCCTGCTGTAGTATACCACCCACTGAAACGCCTGATGCATCTGTGGTAACCACAAACTCCCGGTCGAAGTCCGGTAACTGCAGAACTGGTGCAGTCACCATGGCTGTCTTCAAACGATTAAATGATTTTCCTGCTTCGTCACTCCAAACAAAGGTCCTGTCCTTCTTCGTCAAGTCCGTCATGGGCGCTGCCAGCTCGCTGAACCACCGTATGAACTTGCGATAAAAACTGCACAGCCCCAAGAATGAACGGACGTCGGTAACATTTTCTGGTGTCGGCCAATTCAAAATCGCTTGGACCTTTGACAGTGAAGGCTTGATCCCCTCAGCCCCCACATCAAAGCCCAAGTATTCCACCTCAGTTCTGAAGAAGTCGCATTTCTTCAATCTTCCAAACAACTTCTCCGACCGTAGGCGGGTCAGAACTTCCCTGATGTGCTTTATGTGTTCCTCCTTTGTCCGGCTGTAGATCAAGATATCATCAAGGAACACTAGCACGAACTGGTCCAAGCCTTCCCTCAAAATTGTATTCATGATCCTCTGGAAGGTCGCTGGTGCGTTGCACAACCCGAATGGCATGACAAGATATTCAAAACTGCCATATCGACTCACGAAAGTTGTTTTGTGTACATCGGATTCTCTCACTCGGATCTGATGGTAACCTGAGGAGAGATCAATCTTCGTGAAATATTTTGCCCCGTGAAGTCGATCCAACAACTCTTCCACCTTTGGCAGTGGGTACCGATTCTTGACGGTTATTTTGTTCAAGGCCCTGTAATCGATGCACATCCTCCACTTGCCATCCTTTTTGGGTATAAAAAGGATGGGTGCACCGTACGGGCTAGAGCTCGGTCTGATCCACCCCTGTTCCAGCAACGTGTCGATCTGCCGCCGTAGTTCATCCAACTCAGCCGTACTCAGCCTGTATGGGCTTTTGTGCGGCGGTGCCTCTCCTGGCAGCGTATCAATCTCATGATCGACTATCCTCTTGGGTGGTGGACCATAAGGCAGCTTGTCTGGGAACACGTCCTTGAACTCCTCAAGCGTTTGCTGCAGCTGTTCCCGGACAGCCTCATCTGCCTCACTGACCTTTTTTTGAATAACCTCCTCAATCGGTACCTCTTCCGTCACTGGGCCTGTTTCCTTCGATAATCTCCGCCTTTCGCCCTCAGTCATGCCTTTGGCTGCACCAGCCTTGGACTTTGGCCTTTTGCTATCTTTACTTGGGAAGTCTGTGGCCTTCAGGACGCACAAGTACATGGGCTGGTCAGTTTTGTTTGCTCTCTTGGCTGCCTGTCTCATCGAGATGAAGTCTAACTTTTTCCTGACAGGCTGCCTGACACATCGCCCAGCCACTTTCTTTGCCCTTGTAGTCCTGCACCTTGGGGAACCCTGAGGTTTGTGAGGTTCCTCGTGATCCGTATACTGGCGTTGATGCAACATTGATGGGCACTTCCATCAACGCCGGTCTTAAGAGCTGGTGTGTGTAGAGCGGCCTTGATGCAATGTTGCATCAAGAGCAATATGGCAACGTTGCATCAATGCCTGAATTGATGGAGTGTTGCTATCAAGGGCTGTTGCTGGGGTGTTGATGCAAGATTGCAGCAATACGTCTTGATGGTACCTTGCCGCAAGACACGCTATTGGAATTTTGGATCAACGACTGCACACATCAACGTTGATGCTGAGTTGTATTGCGAAAAGGGCAGATAACGTTACAGCAATCCAGGCGTCCAGCAACAGGCTATCAATGGGGTCATTCTTTGACGTGGAAAAGGTTGATGCAGGGTACATTGATGGCAACGTTGCAGGACAGTTCTCTTGTTGTCATGTTGCATTGAGATATCTTTGGCGTGTTGCACCGAGATATCTTTGCTGTGCTTTGAGTCAACACGTGTTAGATACAATGTTGGGCCAAGCCTTGGGAAGATATGAATCAGCAATTGTGGACAATGCCTTGGTGGTTGTGTCCCCTCGGTGCTGCCATTGGAGGCTGCGTTGTGTGCTTTTTGCTCTTAGTGCCCTTGTGCTTCCATATGCATGCAGTTGTTGCCACGTTGTTCGATCGTTGCCTCCTTGAACTGCACCGCCCATGCATCGAACCACGTCTGGTAGTGGATAGCATCTTCACTGGCTGCAGCTGCTGCACCCTATCTAAGATGCACTCCTATCTACCATGCAGGGGTCACACGCAGCAAGCGCATGTGTGTCACAAACCCCAAGTGCACAAGCATGCAACACACTGACATCAACTACAAGTCGTTCACAAACTGTTTTGTTACAAAGATCATCCTTCCACACTCTAGTCAGGTTATTCAAGCCAAACCTTGACGACAGCCCCGGTATTGAACCCTGGAAAAGATCAACACTAAGCTCATCCCTGCCTTCTTCGAATCCTCGTCGTCTTGGCTGCTGTCCACGACAAGCGACCTGTAAACAGCACTACGAAACATCAAACACCTGAGCATCGGGCAGCACACAAGGGACCATTCAACTTGTCACGCCTACCACGCTCAGCACACTTGGCTTTGCTCGTGGCGTTCGCTGCTGCTGCTGCGGAGGCCTTCGCCACCGCCGCCACTGATGGGCCACACAACCGCCTACAGGTCAGGTCGAGGGGCTTCTTACCTGATCGCTGATCGCATCATCGTCGCCGGCTGGTTCCTATCCAGAATCAATGCCAGGTAGGCAGCGTCTTAGTGCCACAGCGCCCTGAGCGTCAGGCGCCACACATGGAAGCCCTCAACACGCTGCGGTCAGCCCACCCGTCAGTGTTCTTGGCGAATGCTGCTTGTGCGAAGGCTGTTACCGCCTCAGCCTCAACCGTTGATGGG